>CAJNOQ010006178.1:0-14043 GCA_905250885.1 Didymodactylos carnosus
CAAACTATATGAAAACGATGGAAGAAATGCTAAATTACTTTTTTAATACATTGCACATTGATGGACTATTCATCGATCATCCAGACGAAGCGGTTAACTACTTTAAGACGAACAATTTCAGACTCTTCCGTTGTTCCTGTATAGTCATTGCATTCTGTTTCATGCTTAGTTTGTTTATCAAAACCTACTAGAGATGAGTGAAGAAAAGATGTCCTTTCCTGCAAGACATGATGTGTGATTAACGGAACAGTACAACGTGATAACGCATTAAGAGAAGCAGCTTGATGTTCACCCAATAGGTAGAGGATGATTCCATTTTTAACTTAAAAAAAGCAAGCCTCTTGCATCACTAATTGAGCAAGTATGGATCTCAGTCATGACGCGTTTCTAAGTTGTTGACAAAATGTAATGTTTGTGTTAGAGAAGAAGAATGAATGAATGGAAATGAAGAGCGAGTGTTTTCTTCCCATTAAAAACAGTCACCAGAGATAGCGATAGTATAAGAGAACTACAGAAAAGAAGAACCACCTCATTGTTGTTCCTCCATTATAGTTAGCACTCGAAGATCATAACGAAAGGAGAGCAATAGTAATTGTTGATCATGGACGATCTGCACATTCTGAGATGCTTCGGTAACAATATGCATTTAAGCGCGATGACTTCTAGATATGACATGGCGCGGACATAAATTTAACTTATGTTTATCTGAGTCACGATGATACACTTAATTTAAAAGCATAGTAGGCCAATCGCTAAGCAGCATTATATGTCGACGATCCTCGCATGAGAAGAATATACCAACAACACAAAAACATGAATAGAATTTTTAAAAAAAGAAAAAGGAGCATATATGTAAACAGTTTAAACGTAATAGAGTATCTGTCTGTGAATAGAGGAAATTAAAGAAAAGATGTCATGTGCGGTAAGCGAAACTGAAAGATTATAGTGAACAGGAAGCGGAAAATCATCAGGTGTGCTCAAATCTGTTCGTCTCACGAATAAACTCACATACAGCATTGCACAGGTACGTAATAGATGCTTGTCGAAGTGAAATCGTTTTGTAATGATATTCTTGGAAAAAATATATTGTCCAAATCTATTAACAAGTTTTTAAACTTTGCGTGGCTAGCACATAAACGAATCTGTGAATCCAACGCATTTCAGAAATGTGGAGTTTCAAGTACGAATGTTCTTTCATACACATCGAGTATACGTAAGTCAATTGGCAACCTTTGTTGACTAACAAACCTTGTGTTATATGGGTTTATAATTTGATTATTAGTAATAATACCATTGACTTCTGTCTAAGCGATAAAGAGTATCTGTCTTTTATTCATTTGTTTTTGAGAGCTGAATCCATGTTTACACATAGAGTTGAGATGGAATGTAACCGATCAGTTTTTTGAGTGATATAGCCCTTTGCCTGGAGCGAATATAAAAGCTTTATATCCATCAATCCCAATCAATCTGATAAATTTCATGATGTTATTACGTTTATTCTAAGTGAACTACGTAGGCACGAAGGGTTTGATTATAGTAAGAAAAATAAATATATCCGAAAATATCCATGTAAATCCATGTATACGAAGTTATGTACTTCTTTATGCCATATTTCAAATCCTTTTTTTACTTTTAGTACTGGAAATAATTTCTTAATAATTAAATTTCTCTAACAAAAAAATGAAGGAAAATTAAAACTGAAGTGATATATACATAGTGAATGATTTTTATTTCTAGATTGAGAACAGTGTCACTTTAAATAAAAAAGAGACTTTAATAGGTCAATTATCACTAGATTCTAATCCATCATCACTTAATATGTCACATGCTATATTAACAACTAGTGTCATCAGATTCTGATAAAATACATCCTCTCACACTAAGAAGTTACGCAAGTTAGGAGAAATTGTTGAAGAATAAGTCTATGTAAAAATAACAACGATATAAATGTGAACGAGCTACCTAAATATCTAGAAACAATAGTCAAAGACTCGCATTTTTATTCTGTAGACTTCGATCAATCTGTTGGAAAGAAACGATCTAATAAACACTTAATGATGACAATAACAGTAACAATAAACTCTAATAGTTGTGCACAATCTATATGAGAACAAAAAACTGTTGTGTTACTCGAATCATTCTCTCATAGACTAACTTGGACTAGAAAATTATACAATTGTTTTCGAGCATATATCGGAATGCAGAGTGTCCTTACTCAGTAAGGATTTGTATTACATTTGAATTGGTTGTTTTCCTTGTATTCATCAATTTGCCACTTTACCTCTTATTAAGTAAATTGAAGCAAGAACAAGATACACACCACAGTAGACTTTAGAGGTGATGGATGGGTAGTTTTAGATAGTCAATTTCTTCCTTAATCGCAAGTTTGGAGAAATATTGAAATCTGAACAAACTTTTAAATGTAAATTAGCCCCGATAAAAAATCAATTGTCTTTCTTCCTCACCTGCTTCATATTCAGATGAACGAGTCTGAAGAAAGAGCAACACAAAAGAGACAATGGACGTTTAACAGATAGCACTGGAAAATTATATATTCAAAAACAAAGAACAAAGACTATAAAACGTTCATTCATCTATCCCACCATACTTCTCTTTCTTCCTCTCATTCTAACTTCGTCATATTTTTTAATTATTTGTTCTCGTTGCTTTTCATCTTTAATTGCTTGTCTGTATGATGTTAAAATATTTTGAAAAAAATTTTTTGCTTTTTCATGTGTACATATCACGGCTCGTTCAAGTACATATAAATCTACAGCTATATTTTCCAATATTTGTTGTTTACTCGATACAAATGAACTAAGACCAAAATCAATCAGATATAAATCTTGTTCAGGATTATTGTAAGGTGGTATCAGTAACATATTCGATGTTGTTAAATCACCATGGACTATCTGAGATTCATGCAAACGTGCTATAATATGACCAATTTCTCGAGCCAATTTTTCCAAATTTTGTCTATCATCATTCGTAATATATTCATCAATAGTTTGCTTAACGGTTTTACATTTAACAAGTTCTTCCATAACAATAAGACGTTTATCCAAATCAATATGATAAATAGATGGCGTATGGATACCTAATTGTTTTGCACGTGTCAATAATCGAACTTCATTTCTTAAACGTTGAGAAGTTATTGTACGATCAAGTTCAGGATGACGATAGGTTTTAATAAAACGTTCTTTGATTATTGAACAACGACCAAAGTATAAACAACGATATAAACGTGCTTCAGCACCTTGACATATCAATTCAACATTTGAATAAGCAACAGGAGCAGTTTCCATTTTAGATCTAAAACGTTTGAGTGACTGATATGCACTTCAAAGTAATAGGATAGGGCTATCTGTTTTCACAGTTCACAAATTCATCATCAACTAGTTTATCAACTAGAATTATTTATCCTTCATTTGCAAATTTAATTTAAAAAAAAGAAAGAAAATTAATAACAACAAACAAACAAATCGAACATTTTTTTACATACAAGTGTTAATAAGCAAAAACAAAAAAAAAGAAAAATGACCAGCAAAAATAAGCAACTTTTCTATCTAAATTTTGTTTCCAGAATCTGACAGAGTATTTTATCTGCTCAAGGTATATATCTGGTTTGGCTATTATAAATATGTAAAACAATGAGAACAGTCGATATCGTCCAAAATAATACGAATTCAATATACAAAAAGTGAAACAAGAAGTTTTGAACAATGATTCATACATAAGAAATTTTTTACATAAAAAGACAGTGACAAAAATATCAGCGCCTAGTTTGTCATTTTACTGTTCAAATGATAGTAAATTATAAAGCGTTGCGCAAGAAATAACCAAAAAAAAAAAAGAGAAGAAAAATAACAGTCGAACTGGTCACTTACACTCATATGAAAAAACAACATATTTTGAAAGGTGGAGAAGACGTTATAATTCTTTAATAAAAAGTATAACAAAATTACATACGATCACGTTGTAATAGGAAGCGCGAAGTAAACAACATCAAATTGTTAAATAAAGCGTTGAGTTATACTAGAGAAGACGTTTTTCTAAGAAATTTACGCTGATTTAGAAGTAAAACTTTCTAAACTGTTTAGAGGCAGATCAATCAACGTTCTACATTTTTCACTCAGAAAACAACAACAACAAAACACAGTGTAAACAGAACATAATTTGAATATGATAAGAACGAGAAACACCACTGTTGCTAGACGATTAATAATAGATTATAGTCAAAAAAACGAAAAATAGCATTTTTAAAAGACACTACAATTGTGTTTCAGATAAGCCAGCATATTGTGACTCTGATCGATCAAATTTATAATTTTCAAAACTATTTGATGGATGTATATCACTCTGGTGTTGATGTGATAATAAAATTGTTGATGTATTCGATTTTTGTTGTGATGGTATGGTTGTTATTGTTGGTGGTGTTAAGATTGATTTATTCTTGGACATTGTCGCCGAATTAACAACACCTAATGATGTTGCGCTATCAGTTATATTCGTATTTTGGTTAGTCGATGATGTTCTATGATTATTATTATTATTATTATTACTGCTATTGGTTTGTCTTGGACGTCTTGGATCGGGATTTTGATTTGGTTTGCAGATATCTTCACGATATTCGTAATCTTCTTCATATCCACGAGGAAATATCATTTCATCTTCAAATTCATCGACAATTATAGGCTCCAATGGAGACGGTCGAAAAACCTAGTAAAAGAGAGAAAAATATGTATTTCTAGCAAGACTTAATAGTAAGTACTTAATCCTAGATTTATCGAAAGTAAATGGTTTCATTGTTAATCTACTACGAATCGTATAGATATATGCGCCATCAAATAACCTAGCTAATACGAATAAATGATACAGTTTCTTACTTGTTCATACAATTGTCTATCAGATCTATAACTATCATAAAGTCTATCGTGAGGTTCATTTTGTTGTCCTTGATGGTAATGTCTTAAACCATCATGGTAATGTAATGGTAACGTCGATGATATAGATCCACCGCCGATACTTCTCAATGGTGTGGATTCTATTGGTAATTCACTATACATTGGTGGACCCAAATGAGTATGACTATTTATCATATCATAATGATCATATGAATTATTTGTTATGAAACTTTGATCATCTTTTTCTTTATAATTTAAACCCATTTCATCCATACCAACAATGTTACCGTTTCTATTTGACTGTCCAGACATATCAAATAATAACGTTTTATTTCTTTCTGCTTGTTGTTTTTTTGAACGATGACAACGTACCAATACACAAATACAAATAAATAAGACAATTAATGCAAGTATAAATGCTAGTAAGACAATTATCCATAATAAAAATGATGTATTATTAACGATAGATGTGCGATGTACACGTAATTCATATGATAAATGATCATTATCACTACGTTCCTGATTTTTAATAGCTGCCACACAATTGTATGTACCATTATGTTCAACACCGATATTTGTTATTGTTAACGTTGTGGTTTTATTTAAACATTGATCTAGTTTATTTCGAATACATTGCCATCTAAGAATGTATGAACCACAACGATGTTCTTTATTTTCTGGTGATGTTATTTTACCAATTACTCGATTTTGGTATGTCCACCAAACATCAGGTGCCGGATCCGAATACACCTAAATAGAAAAGAATATTACTTTTGCTTAAAAAATAGTTACGTTGTTTCCTACTTACATCGCATCTTAACGTTGCCATTTCGCCAGATGAGGCTACAAGTAATGTTAAATTTGGTTTTGTTATGATTGGTCCACATACAAATTGTTCTTCACGTAATGTTTGAATTTTTTTACCACTTAATGCTTTTGGTATTTCACATACAGGATCATCACTGTAAACAGGATATTCTAAACGATTTAAATTTGTTCTTAACCATCTTAAATGACAATCACATTCTAATGGATTTCCACCAATTTTTAAACGAAAATTATCTGTTAATGTAAAATTATTATCATTATCATCAATCGATGATGGCGATAGTGTACGTAATGAATTATTATTGATATAGAATACTTTTAATTTTGACAAATTTCGTATAACGTTAATATCAACATAATCTAATTTATTATAGGGTAATTCTAAACGATTTATATTGGGAAAATTTTTTAAATCGTTTACAGCCAGTCGTTGAATTTTGTTATGTGATAATATTAATATACTATAAATATAAAGAAAAAATTCACATACTTGTAAGATGTGCACTAGTAAAGCTACTCTTTTGGATTACCAGACGATTTGACGTTGATCACGAATCTAAGATTCGTTTTTACTCGTACGGCTTCCTAATATCGTTCTATAGAAATCGTGTTTCTGAAGACTTGATCTATATTTTCAGAAGAAGAGATTCTCATTTGGCTAGTTACTAGAGAAAATCGAGTTATCTGTGTAGAAGTTTTGAGAACTGACGAATAAGTTTTAATAGACTTATATTTATTCTATCAGGAGAAATATCTCAACCAGCCTCATTTTATCTGTATAAAAAACTGAAATCTACATAACTCGGGGAAAAATTATTCGTTAGTTCCCAAAAATTTTTGACATAGATAACTCGACCATCTCTAGTAACTGGCCGGATCAGAATCTCTCTTTCTGGAAATATAGAACAAGTCTCCAGAGACACGATTTCTATAGAACGACACTAGGAAGGCATACGAGTAAAAACGAATATTAGATTCTTGATCAGCATCAAAACAAACACCCTAAAAATCTATATTTCATCTAAACTGAAGTGAATCACCGAGGATAGCTTCCTCATCAGAGATTATACTTATTCGACTATCTGAATTCTAATTGAAAATACTCTTTCGATACTCTTAGTACTATGGGAAAAGTATAATTCTGAAATCAAATGGATTAAGAAAATTTGTTGATTCATAACACTTGATAAATGAAGATAAATCAATATTAACTGACCTCAATGGTGTATGTGCTGATATTGTAAGATTTGTTAATGGTATTTGTTTAAAATCATTATAAGATAAATCTAATAAATCTAAACTTCTTCCAATTATTTGAAATGCATCATTCTCAATTTGATTTAATTGTCCATTTTTAACATGTAGATATCTTAAACTTGACAATTTATATTGATTATTGTTATATGTAAATTCAAACCATTTATCAGTGATTAGTTGTAAATGATGTTGAATAATTGTTAAATTTGTCATTAAATATCCACGACGATGTTCAGTATGAGTAATCAATGTTAATTGATCATTTATACATTGTTGTAAATGATTAAGATTCTGAATATTTTTACAAAACATACTTGATGATAATTCACTATAGTCACATGAACAACTTGTACCAGCAGTAACAACAGAACCCATTAACAAAAATAAATACGTTATCCAATTTAAATAAAAAATTTTCATATGAAACTTAATAAGTTGAAAAGAATCGATCGATTGTGATTGTGAACTAGAAGAAAATAAACAAAATACACATTTTTATCTATATAGAAACAAAACAAAAAAAAAAATAATAAAAATCAATTTCTCTCTCTTTTCCCATGTCAGAATCAAATGTCGCATCTTTTGACATCATTTTTTTTTCTATATTATCATATGGGATTTTGTATTATGTAATTTCATTTTTATGTATGCGAGAATAACTAATCTATATTTCACACAAGTTTTACGAAAGATTTGTCTAGTGGAATACAACGCGCGGCATTATACTCACAAATTTTTTTCCTTTTGATAATATAGACAAATAGATATGTGTGAAACAACGGCACATCGTTTTTCTTTTTTGATCATAAAAGAAAAACAACATACTTACAATATGTAAAAGAAAGTGGTTATAATAAACAAGTTAATCCGTAAATAAATCATTGTTGGAGAAAAAGAGACATACAACTACTGATATTTATCAGTGTCAAGGATCGTACTCTATCATCATAGTTACACATTTATTTCTGAATAGTTTTGAACACTTTATTAGCATTAGAACATGAGCAAAAGAAAATCTATTTTTTCTAATTCTTCATTTTTCATAGAGGTTCCATCTTATCAAATACTAGTCAATTTAAAGCATGTCAAGTATTTCCTGATGTAACACTATATCCCATTCAAATGTTTTGTTTTCTCTGCTTATGTTACGAGTCATGAGAAGGGAAATATTGTCAATTCCGTTTCGTAGTTCAGATTAAAATAGAAAAAAAATCACTATTTTGGATGTAAATTTTTTTACAGAGAAATTTTGAATAAAAAAAAAAAATGCAGAAATGCATAAATTAAACTCAAATGATCAATCTTACCTCTCACTCAAAAAAAAAAAGCGTCAATTTATCAGTTTCTACAAACCAAATGTGTCATGGTTAGATTCTTCTTTTGTGTAAATCAACCGATTATTGTGAGAAAAAAGTTGACACAAAGGTGAAAAGTAGAATATTGTAATGTAACACATTTATATCTTGTTAGAACATCTTTTTTTTTTTGAATATTGTGTGTATGTGTGTGTAGGCCTAGTTTAAAGATGCTATCCATGTTCATTTTTTTTTTTTAAACAATCGAAAATTGACAGGCATCCCTGCGAATTAAACGCGTATGTGTCAGTCAACAAACACATCTGCATCTATGCATGACTAACATTTCTATCTATCTGTCTACTAAATATTATGGATTATTGATGAAACACTATTCAGTCTTCATAAAAAAGAAAATATTACAGATCTAATTGTTTTACAATTCAAAATTACATGAACACATTTATCGTCTATGAATATCTGAGATTTCTCTACTTTCCCATCCGAACGGTAGAATAGGTCAACTAAGATTTAGTTACTGTTTTTTAAGCAAAAAAATTCATTTGTCAGTCAACACTATGTATCTCATTTCAATTTGGTAACCCTTTCTACTATTTCATCGATATTTTTAAAAAAATCCTCCAAAATCGCAATTTTTTCTCGAAGATTCATTCATCATATTTTTTCATTGTTCCTCTTCTTTCTTATAAATCTAGTTTCAGCTACTATTTTTCTAGCTTCACAATCATTTAGTGTAAAAATATTTTCTAAATAGAATAGAATCAAGCAAGAATCGAATCAAACAATAAAATAAAATGGCAACATACCTGAACATGATTTATCACTCATTGTTTGCTTGACTTATTTTCTAAAATTTTTATATAGGTGAATAATTTATTTTTATGTAAATTAGGTAAAAATTTGATATATTCAAATTATGTCTATTATGGTGGTTATGACATAATCATATTTCTGATTAGTAATTCCACTGGCATCGATATCTCTATCTAACCAATTGAATTTCTAAACATTTACGATTATTCTTTTACAATATCATACAATGACCATTGTTCAGAGAGAAAATTTTTATCCACCACTATATCGTCTGTTAACAAAATTATCTAGAAACAAAAGACATGAATAAAGAAACAAGAATATATCTGATCTTTTAGTTAGAGAGAGCATAGAGAACGGGAGAAAGAGAAAGAGGGAGAGAGAGAGAACACCTATTGTTATTTCTCCTCTTCTTCTTGATCATGGCTGTAAAGTTAAAGCAGATGTAAAAACACCATTTGTCTTAAATTTACACAAAAAACGAATGCCAATTCTTCCTCTCAATATATCTACATACGATCTCGTTGTCGTCATTTGTTTTATTTTTGTCCAGTCATTCTGCTACCATGCGGCAACGTTCATTCAAAAAGGAAAAAGGAAATTGTATTGTACCATGAACGCGAGAACGAAACAAAACAAAAAAAAAAAAAAAAAATTATCCGACGGATTGATAAACTTTTTTTTTTTTCTTTTTCTCTTTAATGTTTCGCAAAATAGAGACATACAACTTTTGAATGGGAAAAATGTATATATTTGGCACAATTGGGTGCGATTTAGAACAACACCTCAATCTCGAAAAGAAGATATAGAGACATACATAGAAATGAACCGTTAAATTATTGTTATTGTGTTTCCTTTATTGTCAACAAGGCAAGGACTTCTACACAATCAACTAAAAAATAATGACGGAAGTTATTAGAATAGAATGAATTCGATGTTCTTCTGTTGAAATAGAGATCAATATGTAATGAATATTCAAATACAAAAAGATTAAAACTTCTTTTGAAATAAAAAAACAATTTCCAAGATCGCGAAAATCTTTCAGTTAAAATAGGCCTTCAAATTTCGATAGAACTTATTTTACAGAAGCAAAAATATCAATCTGTTTGTGTACAATTATATTGATTAAAAAAAAAATTTGTTATTAAACCAAAAACAGAACAAATTCAATGAACCAAATGACAATAACTTTGTGTTCTCACAATCTCAGCTAATGAATAAAAATATCACCTACATTACTTTCTTTGCTACAATCTCCTTAAGCTGTGCTCCTATGTGTCCAAACATATATAAAATTTTATCATATTAAAAAATTAATTTGTGTTTGATACATATCTCACTCAATACTTTACATTAATAAGACAACGTCGGTCTATTTTTTCCTTATTATATTCAATTAAATCATGTACACTTCTTTTTTTTAAAAACTATTACAAACAGATAGAGAGAAAATTTTTTGTTTCCTTGAAACAAAGCCTATCCTATTCTACATAAATATATAAGAATTTTTTTTCTCTTCTTTATCTTAAGTACTAGAATTCATATTGTATTGTACAAGTTATTTCTAATACCTAATTAAATTACGCAATACACAGAATCGAAAAGAGTTATATAGAGTAGTAATAATCAAATCCATCAATAAAAGCAAATATTAAAATAATAGATTTTAGATGACCAGATTAGAAGTAATAAACGAATATAGAAAATGTATAGATATGGATCTCTAAGGGGCACAATATTAAATCTTTGGTTTATATATACTTCTGGTGATTATCTCATTGTATCAGTATATCAATAAAACTGTTTACATGATTCCCTAATCCATTGTAAAAAAAAAAATTAATTGTGAGCAAAAATTATAGTTTTATTACCCTTTCGTAAATTGATAGAAGCAGCAGTAGCACCAGATTTTTAAATAATAATCATACAAATAGACTAAAGAGTAGAGTCATTTACACATGTTCAACATTTCTCTTTATCTTCTTTGACATTCATTGTTAAAATCAGTTATAGTAATAACACACATAAACTAGGGAAGATCGTGTACTAAACGAAGTAAAAAACACTTGTAAATGTATATATGGACAGTTATGTTATTTTTACATTTATAAGTCTTCTAGCTATACACACATACATACATACATAGCTTAAATATCCAATAATGCTAATCAAATATATTTTAACAAAAATGAACGAAGAAAAATTGCTGCGAATAGATCCAGATTATCTACAATTACACATCCGTTTATCATTGACTTATTCGACAACTAACCAAAAAAAATTATAATGATGATAGATATGGAATAAAATAATAAATGTAATTAATTAAAACGAATTAAAATAACATGAACTTATTTTTTCCTTTGTCCATTACGTTCTGAGTATCAAACCAGTATATGAAATTTAAACTTAACATCTATATGTATATATATATATATATTTATTTTAAAAGTGTCTTTCTCTCTGCATTTCAACTGACACACATACACACAAACATATATACTATGACTATAGACATTTACGTTGCGTGTGCAGTGTTCAAAATTATCCCGAGATCAAATTGTCTAGAAAAATGAACATAAATAATAAAAACAATATTTCGTTTTTTTTTTCTTCACCTGATTTCAATCTCTTGTCAGCACTGAAACAATAAAAAGAAGAAAAAAATTTGAGCTGACATGACACTTAACATAAACATATACATAGGAGAAAAAGAGAGGCAGCGTTCAAAAAAATATTAGTGACAGTAGATCACTTAGCGAAAGTGTATTCGCTTTTGTTCTTTTGGTGAAGGTAATAAATTCGTCAGGTGAAAGAGAACTTCTTACACTCTTTTCTGACAGAAAGCTGATTCGTTGTTAAACCTTTCCAGTCGTCAATTTTTAAAACACAGCAAAAAATATGACCATTCTGCAGGAAAGAGTTATCATCAAAATAATACACCACTTCTTTCAATTGAAGAAAACGGCTATTGTGATTAAGAAAGTGCTTTTGTTTGAGCTCAAATCAACAATTGTTCAAGAAAAATGATTGTTTACTGGAAGCTTGTTTACTAAGACTAAGATTTGGTTTCGTTTAATGAAGTGGATGTGAAAGGAACTCAATTAGGACACTGATGACTAGGACTTCCAAAACAGAAGTTCATCTAGTAAACAAAAATTCACGTTAGTCATTTGTATATCTAACGAGTGCGTATAACTAAAACGTTAACATTATCTTTTGACAAAATATCTATCATCAAGGAATTATAATAAGAGAACATCTCTCTCTCTCTTTTTCTCTTTTTTTGTTCTTTATCTCTACCTGCAAACCGAATCGAAAATGGCTTAAAGAATAATCAACTTGTATAATCATGACCGAAGAAGAAGAATGAGATGAAAATTTATATAAACGCACAGATCAGACACTATCTACTGAGGATTGAATTTCTCTCTTGCTTTATCTATACATACTTATATATGTGCATATTTTTCATCGATAAATTTCATTTTATATAACATACAAATGGTTACATAAATATATGTTTATCGTTATTAATGATGACAGACTTTGACTGAGAACGAAGATATGTTTATTTATTTCTCGAAAAAAATCATGTTGAAGAAACATAGAGAAATTAGTTTACACAAGAATAATACACATTCCTATTTTTCGAAAAAAATAATAATATAGAACAAATCTTGACAGCAAAGCTTCTTGTTTTTCCTGTTGAGAACACCGAACATTATTCATTACGTCGTCTCTTATCTTATCGATAAATAATATGCAAAAGAAGAGTAGATTAGGTTATTACTGATTAAACTTGTTGAAGTCTCACTAACTACTTTCAATATCTTCAATACCAGATATGAATTTGTAAAAAAGCATTAGAACTAACAACTATTCCACACGAAAGAATCTAGTCTTTTATCCTTATTGTGAACAACATTAATATCGTACCATCTGCTACTTGAATAATACTAAACTCTTATGTCAAAGAAAATTTGTAAAAGTCAAGGAAGGAATCTTAGTATTGTGAACCTTCTGTCAGTGAATATCGCAGAAATTAAACAAGAATAGGAGTCGTTTTTGTGTATCTACTAGAAACATCACGATAAACTTAATTAAAAGCGTTTTATGAAACAGATTCATGCACAACTTGTTCTTGAAGGGGACGAATAAAGAATTTTATTAACTTCAAATAGAGATTAAGTCATCGAGGACAACATCTGTGTAGCAAAAACCAGACCAGAATTAGAAGCCATGTATAGCTTTGTTATCAACATTATTGAATTGATAAACCGAATTATACCCACTTATAAAACGATTTTCATACAAATTGATCTTTTCTCTATTATTATTTGAGATGGGAAAAATCTCTGATGCTTTTGGAAACATTAACTCCTTGTATTTTACATACGCTGTAAGTTTTAGCGCTGTAAGAACGCCTATAACGGATAAAACATTTCTCTGAACAAATCCTAACGTAAGTGAACGTCTGTATTTAACATTCCAGGGTTTTCAATAATGTGTGCCACTAGCGACCGCAACATCTCATAGCATTGCGAAAATTTATTTAACACTCCGCTTGCAGCTGGGAAAGGATCGAATCACAGATAGACTGTGCACTGGTACTCTGTTCAATATTCTAAGACTAAGGCTAAGACTAAGACTGTTTATTCACGAAAAGTGAGAGTCATCAAAGGTCACCGACCTGTAGTAACAATGACTCAAGCCAAACAACACCAGAATAGTAATCAAAAAAAGAACAAAGTAAAGAAGACAACTAAGATTAGAACCAGAAGTAGTAAATAAAACTCAAAAATTTTTAAAAATAAAACAAAAGACAAAAAAGAACAAGCATAAATGCTTAACTGACAAGCGTTTCACTGGAAGAGATACTGAAGTAAGGCTGTTTTGAAAGACATAAAAGAAGAAAGACAAAT
>CAJNOQ010006179.1:0-14042 GCA_905250885.1 Didymodactylos carnosus
TTTTTTCTTTTCAAAAAATATGCTTTCCTTCTCGAGATATCCCAAAAATGCTGGAAGTCACGCAAAAAAACTCAGTTTTTTACAGGTTTTCTTGCGTGACTTTCAGCATTCTTGGGATATCTCGAGAAGGAAAGCATATTTTTTGAAAAGCAAAAAAATGAACCTGAGATAGGATTTGAAGTATCTGTGGTAAAATTTTGAGCTCGATCGGACCATTTTTTCGAGGGGTCGTAATGTGACTGGATGAAAACCAGAGTTTTCTTGAAAACCCATAGAAGAACACGTCACAAAATTCTGTGCAAAAATACATCGATTTTCTTTTTCGATGTTCTATCTCTGTTATAAATTTCACCCCGATCCGACATCGGCGTCCCCGGTTTTCAAGAGGGTCAAAAAAGAGGGGGGGTACCCTTAAGTATTTCTTTTTATTCTATCAGAAATGACTCATCCTTTTAAACTTGTTTTCGAAAGGTCGAAACCGGTCGTGGTATCTTCTTTGATTCTTTCAGAAATGAATTCTGTCTGAGTCTCTAGTAACTAAGAAGGCGATTGTAAAATTACTAAATATAATGAAAATTTTGTTTTTTTTTGTCAATCGTTTCAACATTCATATACAATAGGTTATTTGGAATATGAAATCGATTATGATCCATGTGATTGTATTAAATTTGAATATGGTTCTTACGGTTATTCAAACATCGAACTATTTAAAGTAGATGACGATTTTATTAAGAAGCATATGTTGCAATCAATTATCAGAAAATCGCATATTCGAAAAAAAACTTCTGATACGTGCTTACTGTCTTAATGTGTCTAATTGTTTTATTGTCTATATCATATACAGCAATAGTCGGTGATGACTAAATGTACTAACTTTATATTGAGAAAAGAAATTTCCTAGTATTATGAGCGAATAATAACAGGAGTTTCGAATACACATGCATCAGTAATCAGAGTATGTTGGACATGTCAAACGCGAAATTACTTCTAAAAACTTTTCACTACCGACTGATACTTACTAATCGACAGAGGACTGGCATTACATTGCATTAATTCTGTTGTTATTTATTAACAAATACAGAGAATACTACCTGACGATACAACATATTTTTATATAAAAAGAACAAATGGATAAACAACGACGTAAAAACCGCATCTACGCCAAAAATTTATTTACATAAAAATTATTGTTGTTATTTTTTTGCTATAGTTGTTAGAGGAAAAATCCTGAAACACATATAAACACACACACACACACACACACATATATATAACTACCCCGTATCTGACTACACTCGAAAAAAGCAAAAAAAAAACACCAGATGTTCGCTGTACTTAAAATGAAATACAGTTTGTCTATAGAAAAATACACGAGATTCACAAAAGAAATAAAAAATAAAGACAACAATAAAGGACCTGAGAAAAAATATGAATAATGATGGTTCAGCTGTCTTTTTCTTCAAGCATAACGATATTTTCGAATAGAATCCGTCGTCAAATCGACACAATATACACATCCATCTTGTGTAACAGCCAGTGAACATGGACGTTTTAATCGATTTGAATAGGAATCAATAACTCGTAATAAAATACCATTTTGATCATAAATTTCAATTATGGCCGATTGTTTCTCACATTTTGCCGCTAATAGTAGACCATTTGAATCAACACATAATGCCGTGTAAAATCCACGATTTGTTGTTGTTGTGCTACCTTTGCCATCAGGGGATATTATACTTGCGATGACTTTTGAACGTCGTTTTTGTTGATTCACACCTAAATATAATAAGATAAAAACTAGCCAATTTTTACGTTGTATTATTTATCATTTACTTACCTAATGATGTAATTAAATCCGGTTCATTATGTATTTGAATATCTGTTGTTGTATCGATTTGTTGTTGATGATTTATCTGTTTTATATATTGTCCATCATAAGAATAAATATGAATTTTTTTATCAGCGATGTATAATTCGTTTTTTAGACCAACTGTGTATGATTTGATTGTTTTTATTTTCGATTTTGTATCGTATGTTTTCAATAGTTCACCTGTTTGACTATCTATTAAATGCAGTTGATTTGAGTCTAATATGAGATATTCTAAACGTGAATCAGTGATAGAATTGACCAGTTGAATTTGAACTGGCTCACAAAATATTTTAGATGAACATGTTAAACGATTTATGATTTGTATCTGACTAGATGAATTGTCAAAGGAAAATTCTGTAATGCATTTTGTTCGATAATCAATAACAGTAAATGTATCCGATGACGAATGATATGCTAAACCAGTACATGTTGATTCAATTAAATTATCAACATCTAAAATAAGAAAAAATCCTTTTAAGGTAGACATTAGGCTATTGCCTCGACTAAATTTAACGTTCAAAAGATTCTAGAAATTTTGCTCTCAACCAGTCCTACCTAAATGGGTCACAAATTGTCCATCAGACGTTAATTTTTTAATTCTACTATTTCCCGGATCCAACACATAAATAAAATCAGTTGAATCAACAACAACACCAACTGGCATTGATAATTCTGTATTATTTCGACCACGTTTACCTAAAACGAAATAAAGACATTCTTAATTCATGGGAGTATGTTGTAAAAGTTAGAATATATACATACCAAAATACCATAGAGGATTATTATGTTTTGTTACGTCTACTGTCAATGGTGATCCACTAATGGGTCGATCAAATATCCTAATATCGACTTTATGTTTTCCAGACATCATTGGTCGAAACGTGATATAATATGATCCACTTTGTTTATCACTGAGATCATATTCACATAGTTTTCCATATGGATCCCAAATATTCACTGTCAATGGATCACCACCGTCAACTCGAATATTTCCATTATAATCAACAGTTTCTATTTGTATACAACATTGTAGATTTGATACAGCTGGATCTATTTTTGCTTTACATAATGGTGGATACGTTGATGATACACGAATACGTCCAACACTGTTGAGTGAACGAGCGAGGTCTTGTAGAGCTTGATTATGACGAAATTCAAATTTCATAAATGAATTTTCACGTGGTTCACCTAATAATGACATTCGTTCAATACGATCATTTAACTCTTGAATACGTTGGGTTAGTACATGAATATCGGACTGTTGTTGAAATATTGCACATTCATGTTCAATTTTCATCTTTTCATCTAAACACAAAAAAATTTATTTTTTAACTTTATTATATATAAGAGAGCTCTCGTGTAGCCGTCAAAAGATTAATCAGTATAATGAAAAACTAAATTTCACTGTAAACTAGCTCCACAGCATGACTGAATGAATTACGAATTATACTGTAACTTTTTTAAGAATCTTTCACTATTGAATTATCTCAGAGATACTTTCTCTTTACTTTAGTGTCGACTAGATGATAACAAAGAACAATGTTTGTCTGTTGCGCTCATAAGCATTATTATGCAGTTAGTTCTCGTTATTTTTTTAATTATATACCCGTAGAGCAAAAGAAAACAGATTTACACCGTTAACGGTTAGGTGATTTAGATCAATCACATTTCTCTGCATAGAAATCATGATCTATCAGTATGAAAATGAATTAGAAATAGTACAACTTACTTAATATGACATTTAATTGATCATTTAATATTCTTAATTTAGAATCTTTCGTTGTTTTTAATGACTGTAATAAATTATGTCGACGATTTTCAACATACGTTTTTATTTCATTAAATGAACGATTTATTGCTTCAGCTATAAAAATATAAATAATAGATAAAGAAATGATATAAATCTTATATTATAATCATAGGATAATGGAAATCTTCTCAGCTTAATCTTATAAAAAGAAAATTGATTTTTTTTCTTTACCTGCTTTTTCCATACTACTATCTAGTCTAATAATTTCACTGTTAACAATTTTGTATGCCTGATCTAGACAACCGATAGCTAAAAATAAAAAGGTAAAAAAGATAGATAAAAATGATAATTATTAACGTAAGATAATAACATATACTTTTTGATGCTTTAAAAAATAAAATTTCATTCATTCGTTTAATTGCTAATGAAAATGGTACAACGGTATGTTCAGCTGATATTTGATGTTCATCACAGAGCATACAAAATATTTTATCACATGTTTCACAAAACAATAATTCTTCATTTGTATGACATAAACATTTTGGTATCACATCACGACGTAAACGTAACATTAAATCTAATAATTGATTGACAATGAATGATGGAGGAAATGATGTTACACCACCTAAACAGATATAATTAAATAAGTTAATTATTTCTGCATATAAGAAAGTAAAAAAAGAGAATTTTGTGTTTCTGTTAGTTCATTGAATATTAACAGTTAGGATCGATTCTCTATTCTCTGCAAGAATCGAAACCGTAGTTGTAAAACAAATACTAGAGTTAAGTGTCGACAAATCAGTTATGTTTAGTGTTCATAAACTATATTTCTGCACCACTATTTTTACATAAGATAGAAAAACATTCTCTATGATTATTATTAAAGATGTTTGAATGTAAATATAACGTCCATTATACACTTACCTCTTGGTAAGAGAATATGTTCGCGGCATATTGGACTAAAACAATGAAATGGAAAACATCTAATTGAAAAATTGTACATATATAGTTGGTCATTCCCGTGCATCATGATCAGTAGAAACGACTCTGGTACTTAGAGACTGCAAGTCAAAGGAGTCAACGAGAAATAAAAAAGTTTAATAATAATAATAACCAAACTTGGTCTTGACAGCAAAGTGAAGGACAAGTAAGTATAAAAGCTATTATTTAAGGTTTAAGAGCGGTTGTAGGTGTTAGATTACAAAGCAGTGAATTTTGTGAGCAAAGTGACTGATCAACCTTTAACCACTAATTAATTGACTCTCTGAGTGTCTATCAGAGAATCATATGTAGTGAGTAGCTAGCACACACATTTTGTCTGATCAATCCTTTCATCCAAGCAAAAACTGAGAAGATTCTCAATGCATAGGATTCCAAGATTATAAGTCAGAGTTAAAAAACTATAACATACCATTTTATAGCATCTGTTCGTGGTTGTGAGTGTATAATTCGTTCTAAACATTGTCGACAAACTGTGTGTGAACATGGCAATAATTTTGGTTGATGTTCAATATCTGAACTATATTGATTTATACATGTACTGCATGTAAGAAAATGTTCAGTAAAATCTTTTGCATTTATGTTAATTGTTTCAACTAGTGTAGATATCGATGTCATGATATTTAACAAAAATAATTGTTGTCATTTAGTTAAAATCTAGAAGACAGAAAAATAAAGAATAAAAATGAGACGTCAAACACGTACTACATACACACGCACACACACCTAATATAATATTTAGTCTACGATATATAGAAGCTTAACCTGATTAAGTTGACAAAAAAAAAAAAAAATGACATTGATTTTTTTCTAACAGAAGATTATGGAGAGTATAATGAGCAACAAGGACATCTTATTTTTGTGTTAAAATGGCAAACGCCAGAAGGATAGTATGTAGAAAGAGCTATTATTGAATATCTATGGCACTTCTCTTTCGTTTCACCTCTTTCTTTCATGCGTGTATATGAACGACTATGGTCTGTAGAAGGTAATTAACCTTGTTTCTAAGTCAGAGTGAAAAAGAGAAAAAAAAAGATTGTCTATCAGATATATATATCGTACGAGATAACAACGTTGACATCAACTATAGACAGACATATTTACTGCAGTATTAGTCATGGTTCTAAAAATAATAGTAAAACTTATTACTACGATAATTAGATAACAGAAATTTTTATTATCAAACACTGAAATTTGAAAAGACAATTTTTATTTATCAATTAAAATGTTAACATTACACTTTCTTCACATAGTCGCATCTTACAGTAATTGTAGCTGCCTTGACACAATACTCGTCATTTAGTTTATTCCTACCTGTTTATTTACAACTTCTCTGCGTTTCAGATGGTATAGTTTATGTCTTGATAAAACTGAAAAAAGACTGCTATTTAATAAAGAAAAGGAAAAGTGTCGAAAAAGTTCTTTTTCGTATTCAGCATACTCAATAACCTCGAAGATTTTCTATTTTTGGCGAGAGGGCGGGGCTACTTCCAGATGTTTAAGAAAAATTTTGAAATAAAATGGTGAAAAAAAATTTCTATGGGAAAATAATATTAATTTCAAAATTTTTCCTTAACTTTTCGAATTACTCTTCGAAAAAAATAGAAAATCTTTTAGGTTATGAAGTGTGCTGAATACAGAAAAGCATTTTTCAACAACTCAAAACTAACTTTTATTATTTATTTATTTTTTTGATAATATAAATTAATTTTATTAAAAAAGGTTAGTTTCGCGAAAAATTATAACTCCCGTGTGAAAAACAATCCATAGTTCTGGGTTTCTCGATTATCTCGCCTACAACTTAATTTACGATTGATAAATAAGATAGCCTTTCATTTGAAAAAACCTCATAATATAAGACCATAAACAATACTAACTAAATCCCAAAAGTCTATAATCAATATTTAATTTCAGAGAAAAGAAAATCCTGTGACAATAGAGCTTCTAGAAAATATTTACATTAAACTTATATTAAACTTGTCAAGATAAAAAAAAGACATTATCAGATTTATATTTACAGGCACAGAATGAATTTTATTCTATGGTTACATCGTAATATTTTTTTTTCTTCTTCTTCTCCATTAATATCTAAGAAACGCAATAGCTAACAAAATTCATTATATGTACGTTGGTTGAATACGCTTTTCCTCTTTCTGTAGAGAAAACAAAAGATAGAGCATAATATAAACAAAGAAGACACAAAAAAAAGAAGAAACGCCCGAACGGGGGCTCGAACCCCGGGCCTTGTGGTTAAAAGCCACACGCTCTACCGACTGAGCTATCCGGGCACATTTGACTATGGATAACAAACGAATCTCATAAATAAAACCATCATATGACTAGACATGCTCAATACACTCGAAAATGATTCAGTAGTGAATGTACGAGTAGTTTTGCTTTCATTTTCAATTCAAAATAATCAATTGTGGTAAAACATCTTGTAACCAATATTTTAAATCATCGTACTCGTGTGTTCACATATTAGTGAGATTATTTTCTTTTTCTGAACGTAATTAGTCGAGAAAGAATGCAGTTTATATGATCATATGTCTGATGGTTATGGTTGATACTTCGTTCCAAAATCTTAAAGAAATTTACTAATTCAGATCACAAAAAAGCTTTATTTCACAATACGCAAGACTTTTAAAAGAAAGTTATAAAAATAGTGAAATATACTATACATACATAGAAATTTTATATTTAGTATTTCGCTGTGTAATAGTCGATTACAAGAAGAAGATTCTATTCGATTCTCAATACTTCACACAATGCGAATAGCTGACATATCAGTGATAAATTATACTTTGTTGAAAGATTAGTAGAACTCTTATGAATGTTTTAGTATAATAAGATAAAGCTACTTGTAAATGATGCTATCATGGCTTTCATTAACTATTTGTAGGCAGTACTTTTTCTATTTACACCAAAAAAAAAGTAGAAGATTACAAGAAATGAAAGATTTCCTTGTTGTTGTTTTAATCTAATATCGATCAAGTGACAATTATTGACAATGTGTATAAATCACGAGTCATATCCGTATGATGGTATCTATCGTTACAAAAAATAATTGTTTCTATTTTATATTTTTTGTGATTGCTATTTAATAAATTAAAGACAAGAAGAAAAGAAAAATGCAATTTCGAATGGAGAATGAGTGAAAAATACGTGTTAGTTTCAATAGTTCTGTGAAAATTTTCAGTTGGAAACAAAATTGATTAATATTCATTTCAACTATTGTTTACCACACGGATTATAATTTAAATGAAAATGGGATAATTATGATTTGCTGATGAATATACCTGCAGAAAATTAATTAGAATCAATTAATGTTAATGAATTTTGATATTAGTAGATAGAAGAAAGTTACAGCTGTCTATCTACTCATTATGTATGATTCAAATTGACTCACCTATGTTCAAGATACTGTGAAAATTTAAATATTATTTATAATTATTCTAGGTCACTTTAACACTTTCTTCTTTTTTTAAAAATGAAAAAAAAAAAAAAAATGAAGCAAATTTTTTTTCGTTCAATTTTATCGTTTTAAACATATACATTGCACATATGTGTTCTCTTTTTTCAATTAACTGTATATACACATACTGTTAGATAACACATCCGAGATTGCACATATATGTACACTTTCTTTTATTCTCTTGTCTCCAAAAAAAAAAAAAAAATATTAAATAAAAAAAAACGACGGAACAAATACAAATCATTGACACAAACAGCAGACGTTGTGAAAGAAGAAGAAAAAAATTCATTACGTAATTATATCTATGCTCATATTTCTTGTGAACAGCCCTTTTTCTAAAACATCCCATCAATAAATCTTATGATGAGTGCATAGATCGAAATAATGGCAAGAAATTTCCGTTTATAGCCAATAGAAAACATCTATTTGATTCAATGGCTGGCAAAGAAAAAATATATATAATAATAAAGAGCTATAACACTTTGGAAGAAAATATATTACTGTCTAGTTTTAACTAAATTTTAACCCACTTGTATATGTAATTGAGAAAAGAAAAGAAAAAGAAAAGAAAAACTGTTCGTTTCGGAAATGACAACATGACCTGAAGAGAAAAATTTCAAATAAAATAGTGTCCAAAAAATTTTTGATCAATGTCCATGTAGATGACACTTTTATTCAACAAAAAAAAAGAAAAATTAATTAGATATTAGAAACTTTTTACTTACTCTACTCAATAGTATGCTCCTATACGAAATTATATATTTAATAATAAAAATTTTCTTATAGTTTTTTAAAACAATTAACAAACGATGTATTAATTATATACGTGCTACTCAAATGCAACATGTGGTACAAATATATGAAATTCTAATTAATTGTTACTTACAATTGTTGTTTGACGTTACGTTTATTCTTGTCTATAGATATATAAAGATGTTCAATATTATTTTAGTGCACATAATTATTCTCTCACCCTTTCTTTCATTTCTACGATCGGAACCATATTTGAATGGAATGTTCTTTTTATAGTATTTGGATAAAATAAATGGTTTTCTTTCGTTTTTATACATATATATATATATTAGGTGTAAATGTCGTATGCATGGTAATAAATAAATGTAAAGTCTACATAGCATAAAATGAACATCACGACTATGCATAAAATCTAGTATAATCATCTATTCCCATCTTTAAAAACATCCTATGTGTACATATACACAACATGTTCTATTCGAATTTTATTCTCTCTCTCTCTCTCTCTAATCCGTTGACTTTGAACACGTAAACATTTTGACTTTGTTTTATATGATAGATACTGATACAGATCATTCCAAAAACAAAACAAAAATGATTGAGAAACAGAGAAAGAAACTTCAGATCATCAAAAGAGTAATAATAACCTCAAACGATCTGTGTTCTCCCTTAAGTTACTCACTCTCATATTTAAGAGCTAAATAATAATAATGATAATAATAATAATAATAGGACGACAACTACGAACAACATATGTATACACTGAAGATTATATAAGAGTAAATTGAGCAAGCATGTTTAATTATAATCGTAGAAAAAGATGTATGTAAAGAGTTACAATTATGTAATTTATTTATTACATATAAAATGAATTGACATGCACACAAATAGCAAAAAAAAATTTAATTTTTAGTGCATTCATTTCTAGGCTAAATAAAATTCTAGAAGTCAACGTTAATTGTAACGAATATTTTTGCATTATTTTCAATATAAAATGACCTTGCACCGTTGATCAGAATATAAAAGTAAGATAATTTTACAAAATCTACAAAATAACAAAATTGAACAACTATGAAACAAAAAGCATCTATATACCGGGTTTAAACATGAACAATTTTAAAAAAAGATCTCTATTTCTCAAAGTAATTTTTATCTTCTAAATAAAAAAATTTAATCTCTTCTCTAAACATACTCAATATTATACACGTATCATTTCGTTTATTCATTTTTTTTATGTCATACAACTGCTTTATCTTCAATTCTCGAATATGATCATTAGAAGAAAATAAATGTTTGAGCATGAGAAATATGTTAGTTGCGCTATCGATTTGATGTTTATTCGAAGGTCATTATACAATTAGAAGAAATCTACGTTTTGTTGAGTGATATGTTTGTATATATATTTGTGTGTGTGTGTGTGCGTGTGTCATAAGGGCACCTCAAGGTTTTAACATTTATCGTTCGATTTGTAAATTAACTAACTACTCTTCTCTCTTTCTCTCCTCTACATCTGGTTCGTTTTCATTTTCTTCTTTTTTTTTTTTTTGTCTAATGTATATATGAGGATCATACTTCGATTTATTTATATGTAAGAGTTACAATGTTACAACATTCGACATCTCGTTCGTCTCCAACTAGAAAGGTCATGAAAACAGATGAAAGAGCGAAAAGAAGACTGAACAACAAAAAATTTGTTATTAAAGTAAACATACACAGTATGAAATCTATTATTCGGATTTGTATGTGATTGCGTCTACAATTTCTACTCTTACAACTACTTAACATGTCAAAGAGAAAAAAGTTTTTTTTTTCATAATCAAGTACATTCTATTGAATTAGAAACAAAATTTATAGATGAACTATTAATAAATCTATAAATTAACGCTGCATGATCGAGACTTCAATATAATTCTTAGATATATCACACATTCAACTACTTTAAACTATACTTATACATAAAAAAAAAGAAGAAAACTGTCAATGTTTTAAATATTCTAGTTTATAATTTAGTGTACTGCTAAATTTTTATTAATGTATCCAACACAACTAAATTATATTATTACAATTAAATATTAGAAAGTAGTGTAATCATAATAGATGAACAACTTTTTGTGATGATTTTTAATTTGAAAAAGAGTTTTAATGAAAGTTCTGTATTTTATCTTTCGTAGAACTCTAGATTTAACTTACAGATAGACTTTTTACGTTTATATATGGCAAAAAAGAATCAAGAAAGAATAGAAAAATGAGTATTATATATATTCGATTCAAACAAAAAGAAGAAAGATCATTTCTTATTCTTGATTGCAAATTTATAGTAGTAGTAGAAGGATAAAGAAAGAATTGGAGAGATTTTCTTTCAAGGACAAATATCAATTTATCAAACTCAATATTGTCATATTATTATTTTAGAAGCCGATAATGTCAATGAATGTATTAGACACAGTTTCTTTTCAACAAAAAAAAAAAAAAAGAAGAAATCTACATGGCTTCAATGACAGATTCAACAAGATTCTGATTAAATGGAAAAATAAGACTTCAAGTTCTTTTGCGACAATTTTAAAAGTCTTTTAAAAATATAGATGCATCTATTACTTTTATGCGTATACATAAAACATAATCAAATTTGAATTCTGATATATAACAATCTTGAGAAAAATTACAATGTGAACTATTTTTTTAAACAATACAATGATAAAAAATTTCACAAAAAGTACATAGTGGAAATAAACCAAATATTTTTATGCAATCGTAATAATTGTTTAATTACTTTATAATAATTTTATTTTTGTTACTATAGTCTAAAAAAATTAGTGTCAATCAAAATTTTTTGCTTACCACTGTTATTGTCTTACTTGTTCTTAATTATATGAATCAAGCTAGATCAAATAACAAAAAAGAAATTGATAGTATATATATTTTGATATAAATATTATCGATGTATTTGTACTAACAGTTTGACATCTATCCATTTTATTAACGAAGCAAAGGAAGAGGAGGAAAAGAGAATCGTATTTAATATATTTGAATGCGTGATTAGATTGTTGATAACAATAATGATGATGATAATGATGAACTATTCTTTTTTTAATAATTCTTGCATGATCATTTATGGTCAATCAAAACGTTTATTTTTCACTACTGACCCGTTCACTGTAATAGAAAAACCTAGTAATTGTTGACAATTTATTTTTCTAATTAATCGAAATTAAAAAGTAAACAGTTTGTAGACAGTCGTGATAAAGTGAACGAACAAGTTGCTTTTAGATTTAATACTACAACAGTAATAAGACAAAGAGCCTCTAGTCGATAGAACTAAAAGATTGATAATTGTTGATAATCTTGTGAACGTTGCTTTTGCTACAGCACTCCACAAAAGTAGCGCGCCACTCCTCCGTAACTCAAGAACCACGGTAGCTAGTGGCTTCTAGTTTTGTGTGGTCATAGTTCTCACTGGATGCTGATCATCCCACCAGCTTGAGCTGAGCCTCTTTTACACGATGGTTCTGGAAATTCATTGAGAATGAGCACCCACGATTGCAACATACGTCGAAGGGCGAGGATGAGGAACTAAGGGTCGCTCGTTCTACTATAGAATCTACATCCAATGTATGTCATCATCATGGAAACCTATGGTTTTGAAAAACGCATGTGAAGCTTTTATCGAAAAGTCACCATTAACCTAAAGAGAAAATTTTCAATGAAACTTTTTAGTTCGAAAACCGGATGTTAAGTACACTATTCGACCCAGTTTTGTTTTCTGATCTCAAAAAAGGTTATTAATTTTGCCTGAAAATATAAGGGCAGTGAAAGGGGTGCAAAATAAGCGAAACAGCGAAGGTCAGCGGTGAGTGTATAACTTTTCGAACAAAAGCTTGACATACGTTTTTCAAAACTATAGGTTTCCATGATGATGACATACATTAAATGCAGATTCTATAGTACAAAGAACAACCCTTAGTTCCCCATCCTCGCTCTTCGACGTATGTTGCAATCGTGAGGTGCTCGTTCTCAATGAATTTCCAGAACCACACAATAGTCAATCTTCATATTTTGGCTAGCTAATCTACAGACGCTGTAGAATCTTTGTTACGAATTTGAAGTCAAAATGATGCTCCTAGATTGAGTTGTGAATTTTTTTCGCAAAGGACCTCGAATTTTCAACAAAAGAGAAGCGATCCTCGCCCGTAAAATAGCTGTATCAATGACCAGTCAACTCACAAAATTCATACTATACGGTCGTGAATGCACACACCTGGGTAAGATGCGATGCGCAGAATGCAAGCTTTTAGTGGAAATTTGTTTTCGACGTTTTATATACGATTCGATAGAGAATTTCAAGCTGATCACGAATATATGTGCCTCAAATTTTTTGGAGACTTTTTTCCGGTGGAAAAATCGAAAAAACTCGAGGGGAGTAAAAAACCCAATAAAAGCAAGGTTTCGAAAAATGGCCGTGGTTTTTTCGCTTTTTGATCTCAATGCTTGAAACAAACTTTTTCGGATTCAGCTTGAAAAACTGAGTCTAGAGACGCAACTTTCAAAGTTCCAGACGGAAAAATGGATTTTTGACGGTGACTGAAACCGGCCGGTACGGCTCAAAAGGGCTCATTTTTTATGCAATAGAAATACCATATTCGTAATCGCCAACAAAAACTGAGTCAAATGATATATATTTCAAAATTTTTCGTTAATTTTCATCTTTTTCGAATTTTCACGGCCAAAAATTACTGAGATTTTCACGAAAAAAATGAAAAGTAACGAAAACTTTTGAGATATATATCATTCGGCTAATTTTTTGTTGACGATTCTGAATATGGTATTTTTATTGCATAAAACTAAGTTCTGGAGGAGAAAAATGGGAATTACGGGTAGAATTCTCATTTTTTCGCTTCTGATCTACAAAAAATGAATTTTTTCAGTGAGGAAAAGGAATTTTGAGAAAAAGCAGAACGTAATTTTGAAGAGGAGCATCTGGCGAATCTAGCCATGTTAAAAATTTTTGGCTTTAGGTCCTCTAGGAAGACATGTGTTCGGTTTGCAAAGTTTGAGTGGCGTTTTTGAACCGTACCGGCCGGTTTCCGCCACCGTCAAAAAGCATTGAGATCAAAAATCGAAAAAACTCGAGGGGAGTAAAAAACCCAATAAAAGCAAGGTTTCGAAAAATGGCCGTGGTTTTTTCGCTTTTTGATCTC
>CAJNOQ010006180.1:0-14041 GCA_905250885.1 Didymodactylos carnosus
GAGTTGTTAGTCTTTCTGAGAAATGAGTATTAGAACAGATATGGGTAAAATAAGATATTTACCAACTTCATTGTGGCCAGATGAGACGAACTTGAGTGTATTTGGTAATGTAAATGATTGTTCTAAAGACAAAATAAGAAAAATGTTAGAAATTACAAGAGTATCCCAGTTCTTACGTGAATAAAGTTGTTTTCGATTAAATCTTCGAGTTGATGCTGTCGCCGAGGATAAATCAGCATGCTCGGAACCGAAATTGTATTCATCTAAACGAAAATATAATACTGAAGTCGGTAAAGTTAGAAAACTGTCTTTAACAGAGAAATAAGACATGAAGACAGAAAACTTGTCAGAAGGAAGGACTTTCTATGCCTGAGCAGAAAGGACATACTGTCAGGGCCGCAAATAGGAGCCGAATATTAGGGGGGTGTAAACCAAAATTTCTCTCTGAGGTAGTGTGAAATTGATAAAAAAAAATGCGAATCTTTTAAAACAGTCATAGTACGGAACAAAAAAATTCCAATTATTCGGGGGATGNCACCCCCCCCCCCCCCCCGTTATTTGCGCCCCTGCATACTGTTGTTCATAAAAAGATAGGAGAAGGTCTTCGAACAGTAGGAAAGAGTGTCAATCATTCCTAGTATTTATGATAAAAAGTAGTTTCTTAAAATAAACATTCCTTTTTTTGTTTTAGTTTGATTTAACACATCAAGTCATTAAAATGATTTATTTCACTGAAGTTCAAAGTTGTTATCTTTATCCATTTATTGATTTGGTATGTGTGGTACCAACTCATCAATAATATAACCAACTATTGTGTATTTTGCATATATTTCAGTATCCATTTGTTATGGTTCGAAAATGTAAAAGGTACATAGTTTATTTTCCTGATTCTTTCATTAGATAGCTGCAGAAGGTTTTTTTGGATACGAGGTGATAAAGATGAATTAAAAAAGCAAAAGTCCACCTTCTTGATCGTAATCATCATGTGTGGTGTTGTATTGCTCACTTGCGGTTTTACCATCCTCATCATCTAAATAACCAACAGAAAATAGTCACGAATTACTTGCGATATACCTGTCAAATTATGTACCATCTTGTGCCAGAAATGAGGGATAAAGTTGATCATCTAGAGTAACCGATTGTGCTTGTTTTCCTCTTTTGATTTCTGTGAACAGAAGCAGCGTTGTGCAAGAAATAAAGAATTTATTCGTCTTGCGGAGTTTACCTACACGTCTTCTTTTTGCAATAAGTGTTGAATAGCAAGAACGGTGAAAATTTTCCCCAATGAGTGATAATCGATGGCTCAATGCAGGTACAATCAGTTCTATCTGAGAACGAAATTTTTGTTCGTGAGCAGCGTCGCTGATAGTTCCGAAGGCTGCTGCATTCCCGCTACTTTGACCACATAAGAAACATTGCCGATTGAACACATACTTGCGCTGTGATCTGCCGTGTGGCTTTGGTGCCATCTAAAAAATTTGAAAGTCAGTGATGTCGTAGTTCTGACATCAGCAATCTTTGCTCATTCGTTCGTATGTTGTGCTCTAATCATGTGTTCTTTATTCTGTCTGTTTTAGGAATTGACGATAAATGTATGGTAAGAAGATGATTTGGAATGATACAAAACGTTCAACGATTCAACAATATTCAAAAATATTCGTAAGTGCTTATATGGTGTAGAATTCTCTAGATTTCCTTAGATTTCGTCCTGATAGGAGAAGTGGAACTAGTTACGCAGGATTCTGCAGAATTCTATAACTTTCCTAGAATAGAATTCTAGTGGAGTTTTTATGATGTCAGGTTTCACTGATACATGGAAGTCTGTGGAAAGTGTCTGAAATGTAGGAACTCTGATACCCCTCGTAAAGAAGGCTGAACTAGTTCGTTATTTCTGAAAATCACTTTTCCATTGCTTTTAAACTTATCCTACTTAGTAATTACAAATCAGGATTTCCTTTACTTCAACTGATTTTGCTCATATTTTCTTTGTAGTGTGAAGATGACCAACAGCAATCGATTTAAAAATATTCTTATGAAAATTATGTTGGATCATAAACATTGTGTCATTTTATTTCAATTTTTTTGTTGGCTTTATCTGTTGTTGCGATTGTAAATTTTGTTTTGTGGGATAAATTGCAATTAACAAAATATGAGAAAGTTAGCATTATGTTAAGAAGTGCATTTGAAAACACACCTGTTTGAGTCGTTGATCGACTTACCTGCTGTTGTGAATTGCGAACAAATCTTTTTGCCTGATTTGCGTTTCTACGAGAGCAATCAAAAAAATTTTCTAGGAGAAATTTGATAGCTTATGGTCTCAGAGATTCGCAGCAGCCTTCATCAAACTCTACCTCTCAAAATTTAAAAAAAAGTTTGAATTTATCGAAACCGGTGATTTTTTACTGTTAACAGTATTTAGCTTCGGAATGAAGCAAAAAATGTATGCAGTCTTTTGTCTCCGTCAAATTTCATTTGGTTTCTGTCAATATTTGTGAATAAAAAGAAAATCAGTGAGTTGAACTAGTTCAGAAAACGTTTCACTACAGGAGCTACATAAAATAGGTTCTTTGAAAGAACCTAAAACAATCTATTAATAATAAGTATTACTTCCTGTATATTTTTTCATTTAAACCAAAAACATGTATTTATTTGTGCTTTCTTCAAAAAACAGTCGAAAGATGCATTTATTCATTCAATGTCGTTGTATTAATTAAGTACGCGCACTTTTATTGATGAAAAAAAAGAGCAGTTTTCGCGCTTTAATAAACACAACAGAGAAAAGAAAAATTACTCTTTGCGTCCATAGAGGCTTTCTGTTCATTTCGTTAACACGGTGATTCCTCCATCTTGCAACCAAATTTTCATAGTGCATAAGTGCGTGTACACGCATCCACTTTGCACCAGCTCAGTTTTGAACGGAAAAAGAGATTAGAAAAGCAAGCTAGTTTATTTTTTACATAAAAGACAGCTGCTACGTTGCTTGATTTTGATTTTCTAAATTATCCATCAGTGCCAATAAACTCGAGATGTGAATGACTTTTCTGTTACTGGCGACTAGATGAAAAGAACTATAGTTATTTATTTGGATATCAGTTGCTAAGGTTTTGTCATTTAACCACGATTCAGTTATAGCAATGAGAAGAGGATTCTGTTGTCAATTGAATTAGATCGAATTTTGTTACTGAGCCTGTTTTTTCTGCAAGAGCGCATAGACTAGCATGTAGAGAGAGGGAGAAAGGGTGAATGAATGAATATTGTATTTCTTTTTGATTAGGTTTATGAATACAAGAGCATATTCATATGAGTAACTTAAAGTGACTTCTCACGCCATCTGCACAAAGTTTAACGTTTTAACCGCTCAACGTACATCGAAAGCTTTTTGAATATATCACGCTTATAGAGAACTGAATTCTCCACAAGATAAGCTATTAGTTCAATGAGTAGATACAACATTCGTAGACAGTCTAGTTGTATTTCCTGACAAAAGTCGAGTGGCCAGGGTTCATATCTCTCAATACTATACCTATGCTTGCCTGGAATTGTCGAGTGGCTTGAATCATATATATTATTTGTTATTTTATAGTATCATGACCAAAAATATCGTGATAACGGAGCGTGTGAAAAGACAAATAGAAACGAACTTTACAGAATGCTGCAAACATATTTTGTGTATAACGGCTATAGTTTCTTTCTGGATATCTGGTTAATATGAGAATAATCTTGAACGTGTCGTTATAGGACACGTTTGCTGTACAAGGTCTAAATATTCGCTGACAGAACGAAATATAAATCTGGATTCTGATCGGTCAAAGTAACTATGCGAAGGAAGAAAAGGTAAAATATGGGCATATCTCAAGGATTCTTGAGATATGCCCATTATTTCAAAAGAAAAATTGTTTCATTTGCGAAAAACAACACCGGCGTCGATGTTCAATGGGATGATGGTGTAATTTCGTGCGATATGAGATGTGGAAAGAAGAAGTCGTGGGATTTTCGTTACGACTGCATCATTTTCGTTTATTTGTACAACATTTAAATGAAATAAAAAAATAAATATATTGCGTGAAGCTCGGAAAGAAATAACGTGACTTACTAGCATATGACCTTCTCATCTAATAATGAGGTTCTTAAAGTGAGATAAATAAGCGGCCTTTGTTTCGCAAAACGCTTCAGAACTCTAAAAGAACGTATATCAGATATGTCCTACACTGAACGAGAAAACTGTTAGCTGCTCGATTGATTCAATATAGTTTGGTCAACTCAGTTTTATGTAGAGAACAGGAATGTAGTCTTGCTTTTGAAAGTGATTAAATGGAAATGAAAAAATTAACTTTTTTTAGTGTCATCCATACCTTTTTATAAACTTTATTTAAGAAAAGAAAAGCACATAGAACAAACCAAGACATTTATTTCATTACATATTCAGGAGATGCTTTTATAAGATGTTAAGAATCCTCAGAATAGTATCGCTACCGCATAATAAAAAAAGAAAAAATGAAGGTATCAAAAGCGAGAAAAAAATTTAAAAGACATATCCAGTTAAATGCCAAACAAACACTTTTAATACACAATAACAGTGCTAGATAGGATCATTTGATCTAGAAACCCTTACATCGAGGAGCAGAGACGAGGGAGAAAAGTACAGAATTTCAGCAAATATGGTTTTGCGGGAGTATATTGGATTTACTGATGAACAGGAATTTTATTTTATATTTTATAGATATAGAGACAAACTGCTTCGTAAATTTTTAATATATTATTCTCATTGAAGGATGACCGCAAAAGAAGTATACTTTTATTCAAGGGAATATTTAATATTCGAAGTTGGTTACGTAAAACTTTCCTTTAAATAGTGTAATTGGGGCATTCGAAAAAGAAGTGGTGAATGTCTTCATCCACAGTTCTAGAAGGTGATATGACATGCAGTGTGAACAGTAAAAGAACGGATTACACTCCCCTTGGTAAAGTCATCAGGTCACCGACCGTTAAATATCGCCAGTTCATCGGAATGGATCGAATTGGATAACGTACTGGTGCTTAAAGGATAGAAAATAGCGTTAATACCTCCAAAAACTAAGTATGAGCTCTCAAAAATCCCTAGATCCTAGATGCTTAAGTACATAAACATTTATGCATTTGTAATGTAATGGTTACTCATGTAGAGATCAACCTCGATATTCTTATTCGTTCTGCTCGTTTTTTCTCCCTTTCTCTTAAAATAAAAAGCAGATACTTAGCGAAATATTTTTACGATCAAATTCGAAGAAAATGATTGCCGATGAACGATACTTATGATAGACGGAAGTTTTAATTATGAAAAAGGAGTACTCGTTTGACGATGTACCGGTAACGCAACTTTCGCATTTTGCATAAGTTTGGTTTTTTCTTAAATTTTGATGGCGTTTTGCTTTCTGTTTGCGAACATATCACCAGGACTGGCCCGAATCACTCAAGATTAGAAAGGTGTCAAAAAAACTTTAGAAATTTTCAATGAAGTTTGCCTGGAAGAATGTTTATGGTAGATGTGAACCAAAACTTTTTTGCAGTGCGGCCTTTTGCCAAAATCCTTTTGATCATCTTGCTGGTTAAAAAATGTTTTTTTATTATTGGAAGCCTATCGCGTCCTCTCTCCCCTCACACACAGTCGTGCTAAACCTGCATATCACGTATAACAATTTTTGTAGTCTCCGATGGGTCTAAAATCTGATATAACAACATTTGTGGTGGAAAAGGATAGAAAAGTTGATTATTCAAAAACGGGTACGTGGCTGATGGTAAATGATTGTTGATATTAGAGTGGAAAGATTATTATGAAAAATTTGTAGCCGTTGTATCGCTAAAATGGATTTTCTGTCCTAGTAGTTATAACTCATCAAAGAAGCAAATCTGTGTATTTTTTTCTGAAAATGTTGGGCTGGCCCGCTACTAGGCGACTGATGATTGATTACAGTGAGAACGTCAAATTACTCTGAAGCAAGATTTTTAAAAATGTTGAAATAATCTTTTCGTACAAATAGAAGAAAATAGCAAAAGCTATTGCGTCGAGGTTCGAGAAAAAATTCTCTAAAAAATTTCTCCTGTGTTAAAAAGAATGGTCTGTTAAAATAAATGAAATTCATTTCTTTCTTTGTTTTGGTGGCAGAACCGTATTTCTGCCTTTTTCATGATGTATGGTTATCGACAGTGTTTAATCATTTGTTTTCTGCATATTTTCTCAGAATTATTCAATGTGTGACACTTACCGTTTCAAGTGGTCATGTTGTCGTATATTTTTTATCGTCACATGCACAATATTACGGAACACACCTTAAATTATTCTATTCCATACTTACACGACTTACAGTCACCACTTTTACACGCACAAGATAGTATTTCCTTTCATATAGCGCTATGCGTTTCGTCATCCATTTTATTTGAGTTGATTCTTTAAGTGTCTCGAGAAAGTGATTTGCCCATTTCTGCTGCGTGATCTATAAAATACTTGAAAATAATGTAGAGTACTTTTGTTTATCGTTGTTAAATTATTATTCATTCGATGGTTTAGAATCTAACTTACTAATACATCTCTAATGTAAAATGCCATTAACTGTTTCAAAACCATTGTTGTTGCAGATTGATGGATTACCATTGGTATATCACATGTACACAGCGACACCCGGCGTTTCAAATGTGGACAAGCTGAGTCGCTTGACGGTGGTAAACTCTTTAAACTACTCATATTATCATATTATCTGGGATATTTTTTCACCATGATGAATCGATATTCATATAATGTCTTGCATTCAGATTTCAGTACCTCTGAAAATAAGCATTCGCAATTAATTATTGTTTTGGTTGATAATGGTAAATAGTCTAAGTCTTCAGTAAATTTGAAACGCCCTATATTTTGAAGATATGTTTTAATCAAAGAGATTTTCTGTACAAAAATTTTACACTCGTCAGAATTCATTTCGCACGCTCCTTTACTATAAGAAATATGTTTGGCAATCAGCGATTTCTCTATATTAGCTGCTTCGTGTTCAACGATTCTTCTATTACGCTTACTGTTTTGAACTCGTACGAGTTTAAAAACATGTTACGAGTTCACAACTGTGTTATATTCTAATATAGTATAGGGGAGACGGTATCGGGACGGGAGTGCCGAGGGCAGGGGGCGGCAAGTATAGCATGGTGAGAGTGAATGAACATAAACACTACATCACCAAGTTTTTAAACTCGTACCAGTTGAACACAGCCTTTCCAGCCTCCCCTATACAATATTAGAACATAACACAGTTTTCAACTCGTAACGCGTTTTCAAACTCATACGAGTTCAAAACAGCTGATTGTATTTCCGTCAAACGTGATACTATAAAGAATATGATAGAGGGGGTTAACATTGCAAACAATAATAAAAAAAACGAAAAGATTTCGAGAAACTGTGGACACTTTTGTCTAATAGTAAAATTATTTATTTAAAATTAATTCTAAAATAATTAGCAGATGATAGTGAAGTAATCAGTGTAGTTTCACGACAGCCTTTTACAATATCAAAACAACAACGACAATCATCTGCCGTGCAATTTAACAATCGATTAGATGCGGACGGTTTCCGAAACTAATTTGTTTTGAGCTCCCTATTACATAGTCCAACTGCTCGTCAGATTCCGGTTAATTTGTTTAAAGAAATTGCTAATAATGAATATTTTGAATTGAAATTAGTACGATCTCTACACGATATCGCGTCGAAACAAATTGATAATTGTTTCAAGTGCTTTGTTGGATCATACATCACTTCATTGGTCGCGAAATCAATTACATTCTTTTGATCCAGATATTGTTTGTAATCGCTTTTACTCGTAGTACATAATTTAATAAAATCGAATAATAATTTAGGCACATTTTGAATATAATCGTCGAAGTTCATTGGTTCTAATCTGAATATTTCATCGTAATAGGTTCAATTTCGAAGTTTAAACTATTTCCTGTGACCAATAAACTTTCATTATCAAAATCGTTATTTCGAATCGGTTGTCGTTGTTGTTTTGATAATATAACAGGCCGTATACTGATTACTTCACTATCATCTGCTAATTATTTTAGAATTAATTTTAAATATACCTTAAAGTCACTATAAATAATATAATTACCTAAACCGTTACTAGAATGAAACAATTTGAAAGCGTGAATTTTTCTCAAACGATTCACAAAAGTTTTTTTATGTGTTAAAACATCTCCAAACCCGCTCAGCTTTTCATAAGCATATGCTACTTTGACAATGTTTCCAGCAGTTAATGTTGTCATTAGCTACTGAAGCATTTTTTTTTTGCAATATGAATTCTTCCTCATCAAATTTATATGGATCATTTTCCGATCGTGCTTGTTTACTTGAAATTTCTTCTGTTGAATAAAAACGATCGTTATTATGATCAACAGAGCACTCGACAATTTTGTGCAACATATCCATTGAAAACGTAATACACATTTTAAATTCATTCAAAAACTCTCTGTTTCCGATTTTGTTAGACATTTTTGAGGATAAATGTATTAAATTTTCGCAAAGAGAGTAAACGGTTAAATCTAAATAAAAACGAACAGGATAAATGCGTAATGCATGGTAATGTATGATTATCAGTTGTTCCAGGTTTTCTATTTTTCCATTGAAGCCTTTAATCAAAGTACTTACCCACATCATCGTGTCCAGAATCTGGACATCTGGACTCCAGATGTAACGATGGGAATGATGTTTGGCAAAGGAAAGTTTGGGCCTAAAAATACGTATAATGTTTGACCGTTTCCATAATTCTAGATTTTCACATTCGACTACTTACGTGTATTCACTATTGATCCCCGTCTCCAGTTCAAATCGGTTGCCGGTTTTGGTCCTTGGCCTAAAACAATATAATAAATCGATTGATCCTACCCATATCTTGGAATTATAAAACTAAGGCAAATTTTGTTCAGTTTGTACTCGAGAATTTGTTTCTGGTTTCTTTTCTAAAGATAAGAACGAAAATAAATAAGAAAATAAAATCGACCTATCTCAGAATGTCGCTGGTGAACACAAAACACATCCGTGTAGTCATAATTATCAGCCATTAGTCACACCATCTAAATGAATGAAAGATACAATACAGAATCAATTTCAAATTTACGGAGGAACAAATCTTTTTAGAAACGATTTCTCTAACATATGTAGTGTTAGAATAAATAGAAATATCAGTGTCCCATTGTTGAGGATCGTCTTGGTCAAAATGAATGTGTTTTGTACTAAGTCTTGAATTACTCGGATAATCTGCTTGTTGTTGTTCTTGAAATGAGAATATCTACTGCGTTTCTTTTACTACTAAAATAATCAAAAAATATGTAATTGTTAAAAGGTATACCTAATCGTTTTCTTTTCAAAGAGTATTTGGAGTAACGCTGATGATGACAATCAGCACCAATCGACGACGATAAATTTCCTGTTTAATTTCTGAGCGAAATTGCCGTTCTTGCAATTCATTACCATTGCCTCCAGAGATTCCACACAAAAAAGAGTGACGTGTAAATGAAAATTTTCGTTGTAATTTACCTTTGCATTTCGGTGCCATTGGAAAATCAACACAGAAGAGATCGCATAACGTAACGACAACGTACAGTTATTTATTTTATTAATGTTTTTTTTGTTCTTTTTTATCTTTTATAGGTTGAAAAAAATATTTATTCAGCTGTCCCAATTAAAAAATAAAATGAATTTTTTGCATCTTGACAATTAAGCTGTTGAAATCACACATCAACATCATTAACGTTTCTCCCGTTACCAGTTGTAACTTGACCAACTGGTAGAGAAGATGTACAGTTTAAGAGTTCAAACTATTTTTCATTCGCATTATTTGCGTAGATGAGCTAAATGAGGTCTGACATTTACAAATAAAAATTCATGGTTTTTGTCTGCTAAACAACAAGCTGAACGAGGAAATGGGCGCAGTAGAGCGAAATGGTTGAGTATCGACGCGGTAATGACAAACAAAAATTGCAAAAATGCGTTATTTAACCACTTAATTTCATTTTTTTTAGGAAAATCCTATAGTGATTACACAGCCATGGTCTACCGTTGAAAAGAATCGAATTTAATTAATATCCATTCAAGATGAACTTGAGCGTGGGCAAATCTCATCAAGTAAAAATGCATTACGCACTTTAATACATGCAAATTTACGTCGTTTTTCGCTACAGTGTCGTCCTCTGCCTTGCTGGTCATTAAATTAAGTGCATTTGTCTCTGTTGCAAAACATTGTTTTTCTCATACATTCAGAAAGTTTCTCTCGAGTTCCTACGCCGTAAAATTTTGCTCCAGACTCATACTTCGACGAAGAATTCAAGAAAGAAAGCACTTTTTGCCAGCGGCGGGTAGATCATGGCTAGTATTCTCCTATCCGAAATTTACGTTTATTTTGCACTTTTATTTAGCTGTGTAAGTACAAACATTGTTATCTTTTTTACTTTCTATCTAATGAGTTACTAACTATGCTTTTAGGTTTTTGTGTATTATTGAATATAAAATAATAACTTTTTAAATTTTGACCAGTGGATGCACATAATGAAGCGAAGTTCCATAAATAAAAAAAGTTATAAAGGCCAAGCCATGGGACAAAAACTGCTTTTTGGATTAAAGAAACTTGACATCGTGCGCTATGCAACTGCATTGCACGAAAGACTTTGAAAAGCTTTCAACGTCCTTCATGGACCTTCTATCTTTGCAATTTTTATGTGCATGCTCTCGGAAGTCAAGATATAAATTACAAAAATGTTTGAAGATGCAATACCACGAAAAGTACACAAATTTATTAGAATTCCATAAATATTGCATTAGACTATCGATTAAGTTAATATTAAGTTCAGTGCAGTAGAATCCACGTTTCTCTAACTTTAAGTTAAAGTATGATCACTAACATTGATTGAGGCATACTGAAATGTAGTTTTAAAACGGTCATTTAAATGGCCATCCGACACAAAAGACTTGAATTCAGTCAAGTTGTTATTAATCGAATCGACGATAGTGATTATTTATTTATCGTGGAACCTGGTAAAATAAAAGCACTACATACAGATGGTGTACGTTTACATGTAAGAAGGTTAAAAATATTAATTGAAAAATTTTTAGGTAATTCAGTTAGAAAATTTTATATAGTTGATAAATTGCGCATTAGACGCAATTCAGTTATTGCGCAATCCAGTACCATAGACCACAAAACTATTCATCTTTCCCAGACAATTAATTTCCTGATCACATCGATGAGTGATTGGAATGCACTGGGTTTTACTAGCGAAACGGCTCGCTTTGCAGTCAGAGGACTGTCACCAGAGACCATATATCTTCACAATTGTAATACTATATCATATTTACCACAAATCCACAGTGTATGCATACTCCTACTGCTATTGAAACCTCAACATTCGCCATCAAAGTACTCATCGGAATTATGTGAACAATGGTAAATATTGATGAGAAATTCTTTCGCAAAAAAAAAAAAAAAACTTAAGTGAAAAGGTTAAAATAATCATCGTTATTGTCAAAAGTTCAATTTGACATTCATTCAGCAAAGGTTTGTGGTTTCCTTTCGCGTAGCAGATTTTGTTTCTCCAGATGCTGATCTCGGCTTATTCACCGAGGCGTGGGACCGAACTCATTCCTCCTTTTTACTAACAATCCCAGCATTAGAGAGCTAACAATTAGATACTAAGTGTAATAAGTGAGAAATGCAAGCAACAAATAAAATAAAAAAAGTTCAACTTAAGGGGAGAGGGGCGACACCCTCCCACTTTTTAGATTCAATAGCCTGATTCGACAGAGAGCATCTTTTACATATATCCTCTAATTCTGACGTTACTTCGATGTACCTGGCCGGAGTTATAGCAGGCGCGAGACCGACTTTTTGAATTTTCCCCATGGGTGCACTCCGTGCTTGACCGATTTTGGAAATAAAGTACGAGAGAGAACATAACTTGTTTTATATGAAAATATAGAAGAAACACTTCTCTATCTGTCATGAATTGACTGAAGTTCAAAAAAGGAGTTACGATGTCATTTGGCACTGGATAACCTATTTAGAACAGTCATTTTTTGTGCTCTGACGGCTTTTAGTCGTGTTATTACAATTTTAGTAGTATGTTTCATATACAGTGTGCTGGAGAATTTCAAGCTCTACAACTCGGCTATGGACGATTTTTCCCGATTTTGCTTCTCTGACGAGTCAGAAGCCGTGTTATGATGTCCCTTACGACAACTGGTTATCCAGAAAGACATCGTAACTCCTTTTTGAACTTTCCTCAATTGGCAGCAGACAGACAAGTGTTTCTTCTATATTTTCATATAAAACAAGTTACATCCCCCCCCTTAAGGAGCACAACAATAACAAGTATTCAAAAGAATGCCCAACGTGCTACTGGCGACAGCGATATCCAGTCGATTATCGTTGTTGAGATCACCAGTGGCGACTCCATCCGGATTATTGCCAGTTGGGAACGTCGTTTGCGCTGCAAAAGTTCCATTACCATAGCCAAGAAGGATACTCACACTAGCAGTGCCATAATTGGCGACAGCGAAATCCAGTCGATTGTCGTTGTTGAAATCTCCGACGGTTAGCGATTGTGGATTCTTCCCAGTTGAAAACGTCGTTTGAGCTGCAAAAGTTCCATTACCATGCCCCAGAAGGACACCCACAGTGTTATCGGGTCCATTGGTGACAGCGATATCCAATCGAGTGTCGTTGTTGAAATCTCTGACGACGATCCAGTTCGGATTATTGCCAGCTGAAAACGTCGTTTGCGCTGCAAAAGTTCCATCGCCATTTCCAAGAAGGACACCCACATTGTTATCGCCAAAATTCGCGACAACAATATCTAGTCGAGTGTCGTTGTTGAAATCACCAACGGCGACTGAGTACGGCCCAGTGCCAGTTGTAAACGTCGTTTGCGCTGTAAAAGTTCCATTACCATAGCCAAGAAGGACACCTACAGTGTTACTGTCATGATTAGCGACAGCAATATCGAGTCGACTATCGTTGTTGAAATCAGCAACAGCGATCGCCCACGGATTACTGGGAGTTGAAAACGTCGTTTGCGCTGCAAAAGTTCCATTACCATACCCAAGAAGCACACCCACGTTGTTATCGAATCCATTGGCGACAGCGATATCCAGTCGAGTGTCGTTGTTGAAATCAGCAATGGTAACTGCCCACGGATTATAGTCAGTTGAAAACGTCGCTTGTACTGCAAACGTTCCATTACCATATCCAAGAAAGACTCCCGCATTGCTACCGCGATAAGTGGTGACAGCGATATCCAGTCGAGTGTCGTTGTTGAAATCACCTACGGCGACCGAGTCCGGAGGATGAGGGCCAGTTGGATATGACACCACTGGCGCAAATGTAAAGTTACAGACTGAGGCTACAAACAGTAAAGCAACGAAATGAAGAGTAGCGACATAATCCATAAACGCCGAAAGTGCCATTATGTTCGCTAGCACATGAATGGTTGCAAGTACGCCTGTATGAGCTACATATGGATGGGTGCTTTTCAGAGAATCGGAGTGACGTCAACGATTGAGTCTAGTATGACTTTTCATAACTGCATCCTACGCATCAAATTCCGTCACAAATACTGTTAGTCTCAACATGCTCTCTCATCCGATATATAATAGTTGATGTTCTTAGGTCGTTTTTAATGATAGTATTTGGGTAGTTGATATAAACTTTATTTATTTAGAAGAAATGTTGAAAATATCAGTACAATTTATGAGATGGAGGCGAACCCATTACACCTTAAAATAAATTGACTGAGGACAGAGGACAGCACTAGAATACATGTGTAGAAACGACACACAGTGACGACATAAAAGAGAGACGGGTGGTTTCTACTGCAAATCCTACAGAAGTGCTGATGTATATAAGCCCATGAAATAATTTTGATACCCTAACGCAGGTTAGCATGCGTTAAAAAAGAAGTTTTCGAGAAAATTGTGTTTGAACGGGTTAAATTTTCAAATATGACGCGTGCTAACGTTTCTTCGGAGCGGTAA
>CAJNOQ010006181.1:0-14037 GCA_905250885.1 Didymodactylos carnosus
TTTAAGTACCAACGGGCTAATTCTAATGGTAATTTTGTAATTCAGTTTTCTCAGCTTTGGAAGGAGCTAGAACAAAATTTTTTTTATCATTAAATAGGGAATTGTTTATACTATATACACCACTATTCAAAACAAAAAAATTCGCACCTACGATTTTTTCAGAAAACGCCGCCTAAATGCCCACTGTGCAGTGTCATTACTAAATTAATATCTATAAGCGCTTTTTAGATAACTTTTAACTTTGTCTGTAGTATACCCTACTGCCAATTCGAAAATTGTATGGTAGAAGAAGCTTATTTAATGTACATTGAACTTCAGATGGTAGAACGTTTCTATTAGATGACAAATGAAAGTATTTATGAAATTTTTTCAGCAGAATTGGGTTTGAGACCTTGAACTAAGAGACGTAAACATTCAAGAATTGTCAAGAAGTTAAGATCTTCAGTCTTTGAAGTTTTTTGACTTTTTATAAACAGGATCTTGGTACTTCTTGAATCATTGTTTTATTTGCAAATAAATGCAAATAATTTCACTTTTTTTACTTTTTGAACTTTCTCATTTGTGAAAGAGGTTAAGAAACGATTGATAGTATGTCTGACCACTATGGCTATCATACATAAAAAGAAAATAGAAAAGGTTTTCTATTTAAGATCTTAAAACAAAAGCTTGGCTTCCTTCGTTCAAGATCTTTATATTTATTTTCAAAAGATCTTGGGTACAAGAAGTTTTACCTGGGCCCGTTTCGCCGTTTGTCAATAAAACTCTTCATATTGTCTAAAGATTTCCAGTTGATTTTGCAGATTGTACTAAATAAAGTTACAGCTAATCCTTACTTTGATTAGTATTTTTTATTTATTATATTCTATTTATTTTAGATGAACCAAAAATTCTTTTGTCCACGACTTTCCAACGTTTTACACAATAACATCTCGTTAACCCCGAAGTCCTCGCATCCGTTCTGTATCGATCAAACTACACAACGAGCTAGTGCCTTCACGGCATGTACGCAGAAACATGGAGCTTTCGGACCATTACATACAAATACAGGTAATTGATATCATCAATTTGATACCTCTATATCATACATTTTCTTGTTGTAGCAACACGCCAAAAGAGCAGTTGCCAAAGAGCAACAGCCAAAAGGAACGTTAAAACAGCAACAGCCACCATATCCACCGCAAAGGATAGACACTTATTCTTTCCGTAATAAAACCCTCGACTTTTTATATTCTTTTTTGTCAAAACTGATAGCGCACGATTGTGAACAACAAACGGATTCGCTTATCACAGAAATGAATTTGCCAGTGCTGTGTTCAAAACGTTTATATGGTTTATGTGCGGACGCAGCTGAGATGGTAGCTTGGCAACGCATGGCTCTTCAAGAGCTTGAAAGCAGAATTGGTAATAATAATTAACTGAGGTTACTTTTGTTGTATCGCATGTTCATCTGTTGTAGCCAAATGTCAGCGTCACTTGTACCGTGATTTGGTGAAGAGCAAACACTTTGAGCGACAGCAAGTGCGTTCAGGACAGTGTTCGTCTAAGTTGAGCCGACATACTCAAGGCATTTAACCCACCCAGTTAAAGTAAGAATGCTTTACCTGGTTATAAAACCCTGTAAGATCGATATCATCTTTTACCTTGTGTGTTTTGTAGATCGATTAAATGCGAAGATCTGACTCGAACGGAGCATCAGACAAAAGTAGAAGATTATTATGATGAAGAACTTGATTATAATATTGATTGGTGAACCCATCATAATGACTAGACGTTTTCCTGTTTGTCTAGCTGTTTTTTTATTTTTTGTTCGTTGTACATCACTTGCAAATGCTTCAGAGTAAAATCAAATTGTCTATAACTGAATGTTTAAGCTGTTAAAAAGTTCATGTAAAGCTTCAACTCAGAAAGAAGCTTGGAAAAATATTTAAAAGAGAACAGTTTTCCACTTTTTGGAGAATGGTTCGCATTTTTTTCTCCTTTCAGCTATAAAAAATATCCGTTCTCTAAAAAACTGCGAACCGTTCTCCAAAAAGTGGAAAACTGTTCTCTTTTAAATTCTTGTCCAAGAAACGCAATAACTTTGATTGCCTTTAATTTCTTTACACATCGGCTGTATGTAATCTCTAGATTTGGATCTCATCTTTCTTATCATGTAAGTTTTAGAATAAATTTAGTTAGTGTTTTATGATACATTCCTTTTTAGAATGTTTGTGAACTAGCACTGGCAACGGTGAAGTCGAAAGTCTAGGGCAAGGTGACTGACATCCTCCCATAGGCAAAAGCGCTTACAGATTTGTTACATCCGATCATGGCGGGGCCTGAATATCACCATCTATGAAGATTGTGGAGTGGTATTGATAAAGGAAGATCTTTTAGCTGAGATAGAGGATATAGTTCAAATGACAGCAACAATACCGTTGAGTAATTACGGCTGTCATGTACTTACTCTAAAACAAGCAGAACAATTAGACATTTGTCGAGATTTATTAGATAATCAGGCAAAATTTGAACGCTCACATCCACCTGCTGATGACGAGATTCACGAGATATTACATGAGACGTCGCATGAAGAATCAGAAATTCTGACAAGTTTTATTAACCAGGAGGGCTTGATACAGAAATTTGCTAGTACTGACCCTAGCAACGGTTACATATTTCCACTTGTTAAATTACCACCACCACACCTAAAGAAAAATATGGACGCGAGGTTTCCAGCTGTACAAAAGTTGAGCTGTGAAGCAGAAAAACAATTCAATGAGTTAGTCAGTTATGGTATAGGAGATCATGCTGTATATGATGGCAAATTATATCAAGTGATAAGTGATGTTCATTGCAATAAACAATTGCAAACGTGTCAATCTCTAAATTCTCACCTTGCCTACCATGGATGGAAAGTCATCGGAACGTGTGTTAAGAGTATCATATCAACTACTCGATCAAAACGAGACTTGTTCTCGGTCGCTGTTGAAACAACAAATAGCAAAGCGACCAGAAAACAGAACGAACAATTGATCTTTAACATTAATAACAAAACAGTAGCTCCGGAGAATTTCATTACGAATTTTCCGAAAAAAAAGAATTGCACCTTTACTTTCTGCCGTTGTACCGTTGATTGCTTCAGGTTTCGGTGCTTTAAAAAGTATTTTCGATAGTGGTATAGGCTTGACAAATACTATTTTGCACCACCGTCTAGCTCATTCGGTTGAAAAGATACGAACTGTGGTCAATACGCATCAAGGTATATTGAAACAGCATTCATCATTACTTTTGAAACAGGACGAACAGTTAGTGATCAGCACAGCGTTGATTGATTTTGATATAAATATCAAAATATTAAGAGACGGACTGTTTAGAGCTTTTGACAAATTACACAGTATTGGTAAAACCTTATCAAGGCACAGTCGTCAAATGATTCGTGATAAAATGGAAAATAGTTTTGTGAAAATGAAATTGTCTTTTGAACGTATTGAGAAGGGAGATTTAAATTTGGACTACATGTCTATTCGAGATCAGCAAAAGCTTGTTAATATCATAGGTAAAACTGTTAAGACACGATTGTCATCTGAGGCTGAAAATATGACTGCATCAGGCTTGGCCGATCGTTTACCAATTGGACAGGAAATACAATTTATTCGCATTGATGATAGTGACGAAGAAAACATATGGATAATGAAACACTTAAGGAAATAAAAAACTATAATATGTATGCGAATGACTCGTTATTGCCGCATTTACTTGGAGATTTTGTCGTAATTAATTATATTATGACTCCAAAATCCATCACTTCAAATCCAGTGCGCTTGTATAGGTGTGTACATATTTTTTATAAACTTTTATTAAAGGTTTATCCTACAAAAACCCATAACGAAAAATTTTTATTTAGATTAGTAAACATACCGCAGTTTCTACCTAATTAGAACAAAGCACCACAAACAAAGAACTTGCCAGAAACATTTGGATTAGCTGCTGATAGAAGCTTTTATGAATATGGAAGCGAGAATGAATATAATCACAATAACGAACGTAATAACGAAAACTATATCCGTGGACCAATTACTTTTTGTGGAGAACATGTGCTAAAATATGACATGATCATTAATAAATGTTTAGCTGAAATAATAAATAACAATCACAATAAATTTCCTAATTCAGAAAGGCAAAACGGCGTGTGAAACTGAACAAGTGTTGTTAGATAAGCCTTACAGCAGACATTTAGACAGCAATTTATGGATTTTATCGACGAATAAAGAATTGGACTGCACTAGCTCACAGAAGACACCTGACACTCAAATTCCTTCAAGTGGTGGTGAAGATGCTCACAGTATTCATGTGACTGATATGGCTATATTACGAATAAATTGTTTCCAAAAGTTTGATTGTAACGGTTTCACATTTTACAGCGGAAACTACTGTGATGACGTGAAAAAGCTGGGTGTAATAAACCAGCAAGTTCTTTTTGAACGTCGTATGGAAATCGCAATACCAACCATAAAAAACTTGTACCTTTTAATTCTTCCATATATCGAATAGCAGTGTTAAATGCTGCTCGAGACAAAACACTTAACAATCTGACTGATATTCGCTCACTCTTGGATGATAACGACGTGTTTCTCAGCAATATCGCAACAAAACAATCATTTCTGAAAGTCTGTGCCATCATAGCTGCTGTTTCTTCAATAACAATGTTATTCTTTTTCTTTAATTTTCTTCATTTACTGTTGGTGTAGAAATAACAAAGCTTTTAAAGTTATACGATACGTTCTGTGCAAAGACGAGTATCGTTCAGCTGTTAGTGTATAAATAATAAGAGTTAGATCGATACATCTACTTCTTTACTGCTAGACGGAATGTGCACTGACCTTTCGTAAAATTGTTTATTCTTTTAGATAATAAAAATGTTTGACTAAAGTGTCGGTGTTGTTTCGTTTTTAAAACGCTAGTAATTCCATAGATCGAAACTTAGTCGAACGTTATTAAAAGTTAGAACTCATTCCATCTGACGGTAAAAAAGTCGACTTTTTATTTCGACCACAAAAGAAAGATTATGTTGTACATCGACTTTTCATTGAAACTATCCTACTTTAATGATTTTCTTCCACTTTTCCTATTTTCTTAATTGTCTTTGCTTTATTAGTCACTAAAAGGCAAATAAGCCATCATGCTTTTTTTATAGATTTGCAGTTCATTATTAAGATGATTTCTCTTCATTTTCTTTTTTTGACATATTAAATGCTGTAATACTACATCAGCTAAGATACAGGGATAATTTGATATAAAAATAATAAATAGCAGGAAATAAACTGATACATACGACTCTCCAGTTGAATTTCTTAACCACTTAATATCTAGTTTTCTACCTGTCGCAAGATACAGCCCTTCATTTTTCGAGAAAAAAAGAAAGTAGTTATGTATCGTAAACCTTAGAAGTCAAAATATGGTCCTTTAAGCGGATATAAACCAGAGACAACAGGCAGATAGAACTACATAACAAAAACAGATGACAGCCATTATTCTAACAAATAATCTAACCTTCTGGGTGTGGGACCATTCTTCTACTATAATGCATTTAGTAAACAATTTTTTCGCTGATCACAATAGAAATTTAGTCATCCTCTTTAAAAGCCTAGCGCGTCGCCCTGTCTTTGTTGAAGACATTTACTTTATACATGCACTAAAAATGACAAAAGTACACAAAATATGGTGAACTACTCACACTGTGTCAAACGTTTTCTAGCCTTGTTTCACATATCCTGCATATATCCTACTTTTTGCTATAAATCTCTCATAAAAAACTTTACAATTCTACCCCCCCTGCTTTTTGTTTTTTGTTGTTACGGACCCTGACATTTACAATTGTACTAAGCTTTGTTCCTAAAATTTGCATAAAAATAAAAAACTTAAAAAAAGAATTTCTTTTCTTTTCTTAACTTTAACATGGAGCATATTGATTGATGTCTTTATCCTTTATCAGTAGGTATTGTCTAGATATCCGTTAGGTAGCAATTATGTTTATCAATCAATCAAACAAATCTGTGTTTATCAAACTATAAAACTTACAGGAAGAAGCTCTTTGAGGTATTGCTACTTCTCCGTATATATAAAAATGGTATGTGTACATACTACGGGTGGCTCTTTACTTGTTACTCGGTGTTACTTTACCAGTAAAGTAACAAAAATTTGTTACTTTGTTACTAGCAACCACTAACAACTGCGTTTCTTGTTACTAGTAAGAAAGTAACACATGTGTGTTACTTTCTTTCTTACTCTTGGTAAAGTAACAAAGAACAAGTTTTTTTTCTTTTCTCAGAAAAACTTTTTTGAAAAGGTTTTTGTGAGGGTGAGGGTGGAATTATTTCACCCTGATAAAACCCTTTTCAAAAAGCTTTTTTTGAGAAAAGAAAAAAAACTTGTTCTTTGTTACTTTACCAAGAGTAACAAAGTAACACACATGTGTTACTTTCTTACTAGTAACAAGAAACGCAGTTGTTAGTGGTTGCTAGTAACAAAGTAACAAATTTGCACCTGTTATTACTAATTACTAATAATAAGTAACAAAATTGTTACTTGTGCTACTAGTAACAGTAATGGTAAACAGCCAGCCCTAGTACATACTCATTTACAGTATTCATTTTTGCGACAAGTAACGACCTCTATAGCCGAGCTATAACGCTGTTTTCAAAAATCTTTGGATCTTTCTCCTCAATATGAAATATCCTTTTCAAAAATTGCAAAGTTACCGATCAAAATTTATGTTTTCAGTTAAACATTTGACCAATGCAAATTTTATTCTTTACTTTCCTTTGCGGGTCCATCTGTCCTGATTATTCCCTTGACTTTAGTCTAGGGTCTTACGAAATGGTTGTCTGTGTATCTGTGCGCAAAATACGGAAAAATGGGTGTTAGATATTCTATGGATAAGCGAATCACAAGAGACAAAGATAGAAAATTATTTTTTACATAAGAGAGAAAATATTCAAAGAGCTCATCTGAAATATCTACTGATGTAGAGAGGTAAACAGCTAAGCAAACGTTTTCTGTATAGGCCGGAGGTAGATGTCGCCAGGTAGCAGTCAACTATGACAATAGAAAAAAAGTCGTATAAGATTAATAAAATTGACAGTGTATAAATAATCTATTATAACAAATCGATCAGAAATACTTCCAACCTCCTTGGGATTTGCAGAGGGCGTGCAGAAAACCTTTTAGCTTTATATTACATTAGATGGTTTTCCGATGGAATCAGAGAAGTTCATAGCATTTCTCATCTATACTGGTTGCGAACGCCGACAGAAGGGAAGCATGAGGATTGTTTTGAATTTAGACCTCTTGACATTTTTGCTCTTTATATTCATATTAGATTCCGAACCTTATACATGAAAACAGAAAAAGTCCAGAAGATGTCTTAGGCAGGTCTCCAGCGAGCGCCGACTGAAGGGAGGTGTGAGTATTGTTTTGAATTCATAAATATGTTTAGACCTCTACAGATTTTTGATTTATATATTTATATCAGATTACGAACCTTATACATAAAAAAAGAAAAGCAATTCAGAAGATGCCTTAGTTAACGCCCCAACGAGCGCCGACCGAAGGGAGGCGAGAGCATTGTATTCGATTTATTAGTCACCAACGGATGCCTCTTAATAGGCATCCTTCCAGTAAGGGTTCTGCGAATCGGAGATGAGCGTTACTTGTTTCTTCTGAAGACGAAAAAAGCATTTATGACGATACTAAAAAACAGTAAATAAGTGGACAAGGAAAGGAAACAGAGTACTACACGAATTTTGTCATAGGTCACCGTTCTTGTTGATGAAACAAAACAGACAGTGTTAAAACTACTCAAATTGCACATTGGTTTCCCGCTAGCCATCATGGTAGCTTTAGTGCCGTCAATGCAATCAAATATTAGAAAAGTGTTCCTCAAATTCATTGGATGAAAGTTTTGAGTTAAAACAAGCGACAAATAATATATAATTTCCTCATATTTCTGCCTTCTGAACTGAACTGAACTGAACTGAATTTTTATTTTTGCAAGCATGGTTGTTGCAAAGAAAGGCTAGCTTATGCTAATGCAACACCGAAAAAAGTGAAGAAATAAAGAAATACTAAAAGAACAAGTAACAGATAAATTATAAAAGTTGAAGATGCTGCTTCAAAAGACTCTTATAGATTCTGTGACTGGTTTGATTCACAACAGTGCATGGTAGCACATTCCAGTCGTCAGAGGTATGGGGAAAAAATGACCCCGAAGCAGACTTTAGAGAATAGTAAGGTTTTCGAATTTGTTTATCGTGCGCTATTCTAGACGACCGTCGATTTGTTGGCGGAGTAATTAGGTTTCTAGCAGACAAAGCACTTCTTCCGTTGTATAGTTTGTGAAAATAAGCAAGGCGAAAATATTTTCGACGAGCGGAGAGCGGCGCTAAATTTAGCCGAGTGAGAAGTTGCGAGGAACGACTGTCATAATCTCTAAGGATTATTCTACAAGCCAACTTTTGTACGTTATCTAACACAGAGAGATGAGAAATGTAAGACGTATCATATAGAATGCAGCAGTACTCCAAAGTTGGACGTACGCAGGTTTTATATATTCTGGGCAAGCACCGTCACTGAGATATTTACTGAGGGCAGCATTGGACAAGTCCTCAATACAGCACTTTGGTGGTGCTCTCACCGAATATCTAAGTAACGGTACTGGCCCAGAAGGACGAAATATAAGAAAATGAAATATTATTTGTGGCTTGTTCAACTTAAAACTTTCATCCAACGAATTTGAGCATCACTTTTCTAATATTTGAGCCTAACATTTGTGATGTTAAAGCTAAAGTGGATACTCTGGCTAGCTGTCTGGTCACGTGCCATTAGTCTGATGTTACATCAGATTGAAATGTGATTGTGAGATGCAAGCAATGAACATCTCGGTAACAATCGCTCACCAGAAAAAAATTGAAGTGAACATGAAATCGTATTTAATTTTTTTTTCAAATTGTTCCTTGATGCTCTTTGACTCTGCAATTGATAATTGCCCAGCCTACCTCCAGGTCGATGATTCCAGATCATGAAGATCTGATGTCGAAATACAGCACAATCCACGTGGAACCGTGCCGGATTATGTCGGAAAAGATCCGATCGGATCCTTCGAGGTCCAGACATCGTATTTCGCTAGATCTGGCAGAATGTGACCAGTTTTCAGGTGTTTCAAGCCTAAAATTAGCGTTTAATGTTTGATTTCATATTATTTTTGTTTCGTTTTCTAGTGGCTCCCTGCTTCAGGAGAGTGGAAGAGCCTACTAACTAGGATGTGAACAACACGTCAGTTGAACACTATGAGTGATGACTCATACCGCTCGTATTTTGAGAAGAAATCAGTGAGAAACTTATATTTTTTGCTCAAACTATTAGATTTTACACAAATTCATAGAATCTTCTGATATCTCACGTAGCTATTCATGTGCAGCCGAAGTTCTTCGCTCACACTTAGTAGCGTAACTAAGCCCTGGCATGCGAAGGCGTCGCCTGGGCACCGGTGAAAAGGGAAATCTAGATTTTAGAAAAAAATTCATACTACGCTTTATGAGTCCAAAAATACATAGGGCGTACCCACCATTTCCTGGTTACACTCACACTACTTTTTTGTTCGACCAATTATATGAGAGAATAACCGAATAAATGTAAATTACGTTTCAATCATGTTGATCGTAATCATTTAACAATGCTAAATGTTAATTTTGCATTTATATAAAATCTTGAAGATCGTATGTAAACGCATTGAAAGTGCAACAAAAATTTTGTTAATTATTATTTGCTGACGTCGGACAATGTATGAAGAGATAATTTTAAACGTCAATTGATTTTACACTACAAGATTATTATTTGACTATACGAAAAGTTCTGGTCGCGGGCGTTTGCCATGCGATTTTATCTTAAGCTAAAATTACTCAAAAGATTTCTTTACAATATCAAAAGACAGAAAACTTTTTGTACGGTTTATTGTATTCCTTTCAATATCTACCTATTTGATAGAAGTGGTGGAAGGCACAAAAAGTTACTCTGCTCAGCACTTTATTCGATTGAGATGGAATTTTAGCTGTTTCATAGTTTCCGTGTGTGATCTGAAGACGACATCAAAACGAAATTTCCAGACCGTGTGTTGTGATACGAAAATCAACTGTAGTATAGGCCCTTGGACCAGCTAGTCTTACCTTGCTCCACTCACAAAAGAATTTTAACCCTAGTGCTCATTTCAAAACGACTATAAGTCTCAAGAAAGAAATATATTTTATAGAGTTTAAAAATGCACATCTTTTGGTATATAAAAATAATTTTCGAAGTCATACTTTTGAGAAGAGCTTCGACAAACGTACAACCTTATTGATCCGAGGTATCTCTCCTGATATTTCGATTTTTACTAACAGATACAAACAAATCTGTAAAAACATACACACCACTGGATGGTATTGTGTATTTTCTTACTACTTGGCTTCTTTCATACATGGAATGATCCTGCTTTTCTTCGAAAAAGTTAATCAAAAATATATATCGGACTAACGAGGGAAGGTCCCCAACTACCCAGTCGCTTTTGAGCTGAACCTAAGTGGACAATAGGTAATCGAGGGTGTTGAATCCGAATATCACAATTGTTTAGGCTAACGTTGGATTTTTGAACCGGTTTTCCGAAAAACCAGTTTTTCAAAAACTCTAAAAGATAACCAGAACCTTTCTTAATAAGGCCTGCTTGTAGCCCGCAGATTTCTGATTAAAATAATACCTTTACCAGCTCTACATGACTTTTCTTTGCAAAGTTATAGAATTTACAAGGAAAGCTCTAAATCTTGCTACAGAAATAAAGAAAAAATTAACTTGCCCTCGTAAGGCTAGATGGCAAAACCGCTTTTATATGAATTGTAAACAGTGAATGAGAATAACTCATGCGAGCGAAAAGGAGAAAAATCAATAAAAATCCTGTTTATGAATAGATAAATATTATTGGAAAATAATGGTTTAACTGATTCTTCCGGGTTAGATTCGCGCATCTCAAAAAGGATCTTTCGGAGATAAGTTATGAAAGTACTACTAGAAGCCCTAAAATATGCACTGTAGTAAAGTTATATGCATCGTAGCTGTTGTGCCATTTGGTTGAACTAAGTGTTACTTATAACATCCGCTCAACTAAACGAATTTAATTATTAATTTTTGTTTTGCTAATTTAGAAATATCTATTCACTTACGAAAAAATTACTTGTTTTGTGGCAACAGACCCGCTCACTTTTCACTTTTTATGACTGTTGCAGTATTTTGAAGATTTATCCCACAAAACTTGATCAAAACGCGATTAAAGGGCGATATTCGGAATCAGCTTGACGAGCTCTATCCAACCATGTATGTTTTGAGAAAACCTATTTTTCTGCTTACCTTTCGAATTTCGTTTGAGTATTTTGGTTTGAGTATTTTGACTTTGGTTTGATACAAGCCTGATAATATTTACAAGCATTTGTCTCAACCTTTCTAAATTGAGTTTATGTGTATGACTCAAGTAATATCATTTATAGAATTGTATGCTGTAAAAGGAATACTGAGAACAAAAGAAAAAGATTTTTATAAAGAAAAGAAAGTAAAAACATACGATAGTTATGCAAAAGTGTTCTGTCTTACGAGGGAATCTCCCGAGGTGATAAATTGCTTTTTGATCGATATCTAGTGGATTATAGGTTATCGACCATGCTGATTCCGACTATGACCATGGGACTTCCCCATAGCTCTTCGAAGATCTAGTCTTCTGGAAAACCAGTTTTCGGAAACCCCGCAGAATAACTCAAGCCTTTCTTAACAGTTCAGGATTGTAGCCCACAAATTTCTGATTAAAATGAAACATCCCCCAGCTCTACACGACCTTTCTTTGCAAAGTTATAGAATTTATAAGAAGAGCCCTAAATTAATTCTTTCCTTCTTATTTCTGTAGCTTTGAGCTGACAATGAACAATTTAGGGCTCTTCTTATAAATTCTATAGCTTTGCAAAGAAAGCTCGTGTAGAACTGGGGGATGTTTCATTTTAATCAGAAATTTGCGGGCTACAATCCTTAACTGTTAAGAAAGGCTTGAGTTATTCTGTGGGGTTTCCGAAAAACTGGTTTTCCAGAAGACTAGATCTTCGAAGAGCTATGTCCCATGGTCATAGTCGGAATCAGCATGGTCGATAACCTATAATCCACTAGATATCGATCAAAAAGCAATTTATCACCTCGGGAGGTTCTCTCGTTAGTGATAAAGAGCTTGATAATATATATACGTGCTGAAGGTGAAAAAATGGAAAGAAATATATATAAAGGGTGGATTACGAGTCAAACATAGCTGTTTATTTTGTAGAATATAAAAGCCCATGTCGCGCATTTTTTGAGAATACCGCCCTATGTGTGCAACTCAAGCCATTGTTAATACCATCAGTAGCCAGAATTGAGTTATTAGTGAAACATAATATTTTTACTTCGTGCAAAGCCAGGATTTGTTCGGCACACATATTTAAAGACCGATTACAAGTAGATATTTGAATTAACGACAATAGTTACTCATCGCTATCATGAAATAACTTCATAACAGTTGTAACTGAAAAGAAGAAGGTGAAAAACAGTTTGTATCTTAATAAATTCAACGACAAATCGTTAAACAAAAATTCTTCTTTATACGTGAATAAACGTACATTCTCACATCATGGCGCTGACCTAAGCCTAATTCATTTTTATGATCCAACCACAACTACACCATCACATGCACGTGTTGGTGATTCAGCTCAAACTAAGTTCAAATTTTTTAATTAATTTTTTAATTTTAAAAAAATTAAAAACCAGTTTCTCTTACTCAACTCATTGCGCCTTCTCCAAACATGTATAACGAAACGAAAAATACTTTTTTATTGAAAGTTCGAATTTCCAGCATGTTATCTTACCAGTAAGAACACATTATTTCAAAATCTTTGCCAGTTTACATACGACTAGGTCCTACGAGAAAACTGGTTGCTTTATCTGGTCGAAGACGATGTGTTCTCCAGAAACAAACCAGTGATTACTTTCTTGCAAGATATATTTTCACCTGCTGTAATTGCTTGCAGTACCGTTTAACGTCAGGATTATGAGCAGCTAATGTCTTTTTGGCGGTTTTAACAGCTAATTCAAAATAATATTCAGCCATTCGAAAATCGATTTTTCGTCCATAAGCTACTCCCATACAGTTATAAATTTCAGCTAACTGTGGGTGTTCTTCATCTTGTCTCGAAGCTAAATCAATGGCTTTTTCGAGCATAAGTATTGACATCGTATAGTTTTCATTCCGATAGTATAATCTATTCATGTTATAATATACCTTTATCATAACGTATGCAAGCTCTTGTTGAGATATTGCAGATGATGACTGATGTTCATTATAAAGCTGATTGACATCATTAAAATATTTCATTGCCATTGAATAATTTCTTTGCCTAGAGTAAATAGCAGCAATATTGTTGTGATAGCACATTCGGTACAGTACACTATCTAGTGAGGATTTTTGAAGTTTTTGCTCGAATTCGTCTATTAATCGCTCTTGTATCTGTGAATCGTCGGATGCCCATCCGTCCTCGTAATCTTCCCTATTGAAGGATTCGTTATCAAAACGATTAATTTTAGAAACCTCAAAATTTTCTTCATGATTTTTAACGTCGATCTTCCTGAGGCACGCATTTTTATCTGCTATTTCACGGTACTCTGTCATTTTACTGATATCATCCTGTTTCTCATAAATTTCCGAAAATAATATATATGTATGGAAAAATAATTCATGGTCAGCAGGTAAGGGAACGTTTGAAAATGTATTCCGGTCGGTCGGTCGCTATTCCTCTATTCCCCAACTGTTCCTCTCTTATTCCTCTGTCATTCCTCTATTCCGCTCTTCCTCTATTCCCCAATTATTCCTCTATTATAGAATTTAAATTCTAATTTATTTTATTTTATTTTGTATAGTTCGGTTTCTTTGATTGTATTGTTGATACTTACATCGGCATATATTTCCAA
>CAJNOQ010006182.1:0-14037 GCA_905250885.1 Didymodactylos carnosus
TTTTCCGAGGACACATCTGTCCGGTTCCAGACACGTCTAGAAATCTCAGAAACATGTGGATCATAGGTAATCGACCGTGCTGATCATCGTGGCGATGTTTGTTTCACTCCCCACTCAACCGCAATCTCAGCAAAGCCATATTCGTGAAAATCCGGTTCGCCTGTTGCCGTCAAAGATCAGAAACCAATATATTTTGCTCATTTCTCGTTCAAATAGACTCAAATTTTCGGGAAATGATTAGCGGAGATCAAAGAATGTGGAACGGGTCAAAAAAGTTAAATAAGGTTTTCAGTTCATGTATACGGTTTTTTAGCGGATCTCTAGAAAATCTCCCACAAAATCAAAGCTCAGGTCCGATTTTTTCGACTAATTCCACATTCTTTAATCTCTGCTAATCATTTTCCGAAAATTTGAGTCTATTTTCCAGACGTGTCTAGAACCGGACAGATGTGTCCTCGGAAAACGTCTGTATCTCCGGAACCGAAGGAGACGAAGGTCTGGACCTTGCATGCGTTTGAGAAGTGATGTTCTGGTTATCGACTGGTGTTATTTGAGATTGGATTTCATAGTGTGATTTGGGAACGGTAAGCTTTCGGATTTTGCCTCGAATGGTACACCATGGTAAACCTTATCGGAAGCCCTGACTTTTTCATCGATCGACGTGCTCCAGTGTCTAGTTTCTACAACTGAAAATCGCAGGTCGCTATCACCTTTCGTTCTCGAGTTATTCGGCTCGCAATCGCTCGCCTTCTGTTTTGAAATGAATAGTAGAGAACTAAGACAAGAGAATTGTTGAATGGTGGTGAAATATGCAAATAGTTAGACAATAGAGTGAGAATTATTTACATGTTGTGGTTACGTAATACTTGGAAGAAGAGAATAAGAATCAAGAAGCACCAACTTATTTATTATACCGAAGAGTGAAGACAGAAAATTCTATCATATAGATTTTTAGTTTCTATATTTTAGTTCTTAGTTTAGTAGTCCAGATCAGAGATTCGTACGAACTGGGTTAGAAAATGTTCAAGAGCGGCCGAGCTAGAGCTGAAAGGTATTCTTGTCAAGTCGGATTAAAATTTTTCTTGGGTAACATAATAGAAGAAGTAGTGTAATCTAGTTTGTAGCACTTTATACAACACCTTGCGTCTAGCAAGCGGTCAAGTTTTCTAAGAAATATACATACGAAGATTCGAAACTATGTTTTTCTTATTCAGCGTTGAAAACTGCATCTTGAAAGCTATATTTCAAGGTTCTTCACTAAAAAATATTTTCTCGGCGCGAAACGGGACCTATATATCTTCGGCTTCGAGACCCTCATCTTGCAAATCTATCGCAGCCCATTGGTTAACACATAAAGCTACGTTTTATACCCATTCGATTCGCCTTGAAGCGTAAAACAAAAGTATGAATCGCTTTTTTCGAAATTCCTTTCCGTTGCTGAAAAAATTCATTTTTTCTCAATCAGAGGAAAAAGTCCGATTTCTACTCATAATTTTTAATTTTCTCCATCAGAAATCAACTTTAATGCAATAGAAATATCATATTCAGAATCAGTATCAAAAAACGAATCGAATGATGCATATCTCTATCATATCTGGCTGCCTTAATTTTTGTCGAATATTCACGTTTCAGAATTATCCTGATTTTCACCAAAAAATGAAAATCAACTAAAAATTTCGAAATGCACATTAGTCAACTCAATTTTTTCCTTATATTTCTGAGAGTGATCGAGTCAGACTAGAAAAGTTGTAGCAGTGATCTAGCTCGGACCGAAAGCTTTCCTCAGCGGCCCGTGCGGATCTCTTGCTTCCAGATGTAGAAGCAATCTCATTACTGTCATCTATAAAGTAGAAGTCGCTTGAAACAATTCTAGCAGATTTCAATCTGTATGAGATAAGAAAACAGAATCAAAAACAAAACATGCATAATCGATTAAAATATAGTATTATGTATAAACAATCGAATTACAGAAGGAGCAGTAAAAAACAGTATTATTTTAACTAAGGAGCATTCGTCCATCAAAAAGAGCGATTTTACTCATATGAGTTAACCAGTTTAAACCAGAAGACAAACCTAAATCTAACAACTTAGAACTATTATCAGCGAAGAGAACCGTTCTGTTGTGAAACTGAAAATTAATTTGATGTGCACTGACTGTAGAAAACACGAAATATGTTTATGAATATTTATCGACCGTTAGAGTTATCTCGTTTTTTGTACATCATAAGAATTTCAACAATGCATTTTTTTTGAGTGTTTGTACTATTTTCTCATTAGAAGTCGACATTTTTTTCGCAGAGCTAGGCAAGTCAAATAAAAAATACCTCAAGTTATTCGGCTCGCAATCACTCGCCTTCTGTTTTGAAATGGATAGTAGTTAATTTATTTATTTTGGCTTTTTTTAATCCAAAACAGGTTAACTTAAGTTAATTTTTTTTTCTGACTAGCTACAACTATTGCTACTGTTCTCTCCAATGATAAATAAAGTAAATCAGAATCTTTTGCAGTCAGTCGCTTCATCTCATAAGCTTGTGATTTTACTGCTTGTTTCTTTTTTATTAATGAAAACAACGTGTATTATTTACCGTATCAGTAATTCAAATACATCTCCGAGTGACAGTGGTTGCTTTGTTAGTTCATTAGAATCGAGCATATGAGATAGATATGAACAAGCTTCTAATAAACGATTGAATTCACGCTCAACAACTTCATCTTTTGCTTTTGGTACCTTAAACGAAAACAGGAGGCGAATAAAATGAGACATACAGTAAGTAAAATGTTGATGAACCGGTTTTGTCCAGCGGTAAAGTAAAGAACAAAAGTTTAAACTTTTTTTGTCATGATTTGCTCTTTAATCGTAAACGTTTGACGAGGTTCAAAATGTGATATAGATAGCCCATATCTCTGACTACACGATTCATATAATACAAAATTTTCTGCCCAATAATTTTAGCATATAACTCATTTAGACCTAAATTTTTCTTTTAAGGTCATCTTCTTGATATGTTTAGTATAAGATAATTGTAGTATGTTATGGGTTGTATTGTACGTGTGCTAGTGTATGGGTTTCACAGATTATTATGAAGCATCTGGAAGTTATGGAACAAAACATACTACCACCCACTTTAAAATATAGTGCAGAGTACTTACTCTCTTTTTGAAAAGAAGAGAAAACAAGATAATTGAGCGTGGTATGCGTTTAGAAGAAAGAAGGAGAGTACTTCGCTTTACGGTTATTGATTTAATGCTGACAGGACGCTGAAAGATTTCTCGGTTTTGTACATTGGTCTCCTGCAGTTTATAATCATCGAGCGTCGTTATCAAATCACAGCTCTAGACAGAATTGATACAAACAATAGAACAGTACATAAAATATGAAATGAGACACGCTTGTAGACTAGTCTATAAAAATATGTATTCCTTAGTCTTAAAACTGTTTTTGTTTACAAAACACTTTTTAATTCAGTAAACAGCTACATATTGGTTCATAACAACTCTCTCTTTATTAAAATAAAACTATATTCATGACTTCTACGCACATAATTGGACATATTGATTTTACAAAGCATGTGTTCTAAATATATGCCCTCCGGTCTCAATGGGTTAAAACGCTTCTCTTTAATTTGATTGTTGCAAAGCTCTAAAGGTTTAAGTAGAATACTACACATAAAAGAAAGGCTGTAAACAGCGATACCTTATGGAAATAGTTTTAAAACAATGAAATTGAACGCTCAACTGGTCAAACACGTTATCGAACGAAGTTAATAGATCTTATTTTATAAAGAAAAGTCTATTCTAAAAAAACAGTTACACTAGAATTATTAATTTTCGATTTTACTGTCGATATTTATGGAATTCAAATCTCAATACCTTTTTGAAACTTGACTAAAAATTATATTAATTGTTAATTCTTGTTATCATAAAGTAAGTATAGTTTGTTCAACTTTTCACTCTTTCGAATGGTGCATACGAACAATTTTTCATTAACATTTGACAAAAATTTCAATTTTTTGCACTCTCTACAAATAAATCTCGATTTAATACATGGAAATGAAAACTTTTTTTCCCAAAATCAGTCCGTAAAATTCTCAATCGATTTCTATTATTTTTATTTCTACCAACTATAGTTTGAATCGAAAAGACATGAAATTAAAGAAAAATATTTTAAAAATATTGAAATTTTAGTTCGTATGCAGCAGCACAGTTCATGTTATATGAATATTATATTCTAAGATATGGACTATAGTACACTGTAAACTTTTACAAATGCTTCCGATTAAAGAGAACATCATGAAAAGCAAAAAAAAGTTTAAATTTTACATACCACGACTGAAGAACATTCATACATCGGACATTTGTGCTTGACCGGAACAAGATCAAGATTTGTTTGTGTTTGAAGTACGGATACCGGATTGCCACCTAAATAATGATAACTAAATAAGATATATTCTGTCTTTCTTTATCAACAGAATACCTAAACCAGTAACAACCATTGCGCCGAGATCTGCAACGTAGCCATTCTTTCGAAATGTAGCTATTCGGCCACCGACTCTCGCCTAGAAACGAGATAATATCTATTAAATGTACAAAGTAGAATAAAAATTAAGACACTCACTCGAGATTCTAATATGATTGTATCAAAACCGAAATACTGTAATTGTCTGGCAGCAATAATCCCCGCTATACCTGCACCGATAATAATAACTCGTCCTTTTTTCTGCTCTAAAAAATAAATAATAGAACTACCTGTTATAACTAGTTTCTCCTTTTTTTCGATTTCATGAACTTGAACTCATCTTACTTACCTGGTGAAGCTGTTTGTCGTCGAAATACCCCAAAGTTTATATAGCCATATCGTTCCAAATAAAAAAAAACTTTTCCAACCAATACGCGTTCTTCTGTAAAGAAAGAGAAAATTAAGTTTTTGATTTTAAAAATAAATTTGCTAACATTTCTTACCGGACAAAAGTGTTATATCGATTTTATCCAATGTTTCAACTACTTTATCAAATGTTAACTGATATCGTGGTTCATCAAACCACAATCTTAACTAAAATAAACGAGACAACAAAATGAAAACACATTTATTAAATGTGATATTTGATTTACAATATTGTTTCTTATTGCCAAATATGCTTTATGTCTCTTAATATCGCCTTTTGATATTTCTGCAAATAATCTCGCTTCTTCGGCTGACATACGATCATGCGATAGACGACTTTGATTTGCAGCATCTTCTAAACCGTTGATGATGCCATCCACTCTTCGAGCACGAAACTCATGAGGAATGCTTTTACCGTCGTCAGCCATTCTGAAACAAAACGAGAAAATATTACTTACTTTTTTAAATTAATCTCTAAGTCGAACAGATAGAGTGCTGTTCACGGCATGACAATATAACTCAGAATGATACGAAGAATTCCAGTTCAAGAATATTGTTCACAAGCTTATTATGCGTCAAAAGAGCTCAGACAATCTGCGACGAAAAAGGCGAATCATTAAAGTAATCCTTTGTTGTGAGTGGAGTGAACATGATCTAGCTTAAGAACATCCGACATCTCATCTATACCTTGTACTCTAACGAGAAAATCCTCCAGAAGAGTATTAATTCAAAAAGTTAAATGAGTGAGTTCAATTCTCACTTTCCTGTCTGACAAAATCAAACTAATTCAGCGATAGATCTATCAATATTTGATACAATATCTAGGAGCGTCCTTACATCCTGTCGACTGATGAGATAAAAATCTCTTATGCGCGTCTGTTGCGTTAGAAAACCGCACTTGATTTGATGAAAGTTTCAGAGAAACTTAAAGACTCCAAATGAAGATTTCGGAATCTCTTTTCTTCTTTTGGATTTTTGATACTGTTACTGAACTATCTGCAAAAACAGCGGCCCCTTTAGTATAGAATAACATATATTCATTAACAGTGGCAAGAATTCAAGAAACATAACGTTTTTCTCTTTTAGCTGTATCTAGCAGTCGTAAAAAATAAACAGGCTAAAAGAAGAATTATTTTAAAATTTGCCTTAAATAAAAAAACAATGTAGAGGATCAATCGTACATGGACTGAGATAAAAAATTGCTTATGTTAGTCCACATTGTCAGCAAAAGGGCAGCTGAGAAAAAAGATGCCACTATTCTAAACAACTTCATGAATTTCAAACATTTAAAGCGATTTTTTATGAATTTCGTTGTTTTAAATGTTAATTTGCCTCGAACGGATACGTATCTTCGTTTAATTTCTGAGTTTTGCTTAAAAAAAACAGCGGAGCTATTGTGGTACATGAACTGATATAAGATGAAAAACCTGCGCTTATTTTGCGCACTCTATCATTTCGAGCAACTCAAATTCATTCGATGAAAATTTTAAGTTTNAAGTTTGACCCAAAAGAAAATGAGATTTCATTTCCTGTTTTCAGTTTTTTCGGCCAAGCTACGATTATTGAGAGATTCACAAGAACAGCGCCATCTATAGAACAGGATAGTGAGTTCCTCATTATTCGTAGCTTGTTCGAAAAAACTGAAAACAGGAAATGAAATTTCATTTTCTTTTGGTTCAAACTTAAAATTTTCATCGAATGAATTTGAGTTTCTTAAAACGATAAAGTACGCAAAATATGCGCAGGTTTTTCATCTCATAGTTCCGCTGTTTTTTATATTAAGCAAAACTCAGAAATTAAACGAAGATACGTATCCGTTCGAGGCAAATTAACATTTAAAACAACGAAACGCATAGAAAATCGTTTTAAATACTTGAAATTCATGAAGTTGTTTAGCATAGTGGCATCTTTTTTCTCAGCTGCCCTTTTGCTAACAATATGGACTAAAATGAACTTTATGATTCAACAAACCATTTAGCATTTTCAATCCATCTTTTAACTTTACGGGTTCTTATTTACGGCAAATTATTCATGGCTAGCATAATACTAGGGAAACGAAAAGGGATTTGGAGAATTCAATTTACGCCTAAATTTCGTGAAACTTTCATCCAATCAATGTTGTTTTCCAACGCGTTAGAATGATAAGCTCATCAGCCTACAGACTATAAAATGAGCCAATAGCAAGATAGAAAGAAGTACAAAATATCCACCATTCTGTGTCTATCAGTGGTATAACCGTTCGTGCAAATGTAAAATCTGTCTGTAAAAACCGTCTAAAATTCTCCCTTTTTCACAGTAAATAAAAAGCAAAATGTTATACATTCTCAGAATAATGAGTCTAAGCTGAGTGGACTAATGGAATACGTGAATGGTGCCAACTGCCAACCACGCATATTTACACATTTTTCTAACTCAAACGATTCACATACAGCGAATCATAAAATCAGGATTTCTCTTTAAAAAGTATTAATATATGATGACAGCATTAAATTAAATTATCGTACTAAAACTCATTCTACTTTTCTAAAAGTGACTTTTGTGTGTAACTATCTTTTGACTTTACATTGAGTGAATTTAATTTCTCGTATTATCTCTATATTTTCTTTTCCCAGAGTTCAGTAAGTTTTACAATTGTGCTCAGACTTATTCAAGTGGTTCACTTCCAAAAAAATATGCGCTCATTATGTATGTTTGTTTTTTAGTGATGAATATGGTCACGCCAAAACGACGACAAGAACTTTTTAGTAGAGCGGAAGATTATGTTGACACAGTAAGCACTTATTTTGGATACGTTAGTTGCGGCTATAAATAAATGACTGTAATCTTCATCTTTTTTAGTTCTTACAGCACACAAAATACATTTTACCACATGTAGCACGTTTTTGTCTTGTTAGTACATTTATCGAAGATGGAATTCGTATGTATATGCAATGGAACGAACAACGTCAATATATTATGTCTAGTTGGGGTGTCGGCTGGTTTATCGGCACTTTATTTGTTATCATTAATTTATTTGGACAATTAATACCTTGTGTGATGATTTTATTGCGTAAAAAAACTGAATATGCCTGTGGTGTCCTCTTTTTCATCATTGCATTTCAAGTAGGTCAAACAGTTTGGTCGACAAACTCTATTCTTTAATGCTTTTTTAATAGTTTTCTAAGAAGCGGCATTCAACTTGATCCATTTTGTGATAGGAGAGACAAATGAGAAAAAAATATTTTGGCTCAACAGAAAAAAAACGGCGCTCGATGCGTTTTGTTTTGCAAGTCAGCGCTGTACCCGTTTTTTTTGGCGATTGAATATCGCCTCACAAAAAACTCCTACATTTCGAGCTTCTATGATATTTTGCCAATTGCGTATAATGAAATATAGCTGAATCGATTCATGACAACTGAATGTTAGAAGAAGCTATACAAATCAATCAAATTTGAGCACATTTTCATGGATGAACTTTGTTAAGTTCTGATTAAGCTAAGAGTTTTAGTTGTTTTTATTTATCTGTCATTTTTTTGTAGTCTATCGCATACAGAATCATATGGGAACCTCGATTTTTACTTAGGTAATAATTCATGTTTTGTTCTTTTATTTGTTATTTCTGTTTATAGGTAATCGGTTATAAAACTCTATGGAGTTTTCGTTATTTGTTGAAGTGAGTCTCTTTGCATGATGTAATGCTATGTGAATGGGCGTGAGAGAACGAGAGATGTGTAGTAATGCTACTTAGCAATAAAGTAAGAAAATGGTTAATTAGACTCTGCTGCTATCTATAACTCGATGGTGTATAATACCGTAAGAGAAAATCGTAATTGAAGGACTTTATTAATCACTTAATTGGCTATAGCTATTTTAAGTCTATGGGTTTGCACTCAGTTAATAATCCGATTTTCTTTCTTTTTTACTAACTGTGATTTAATGCTTTACTCCAAATACAATTTTGTTTTTTTTGAACTAAGAGCAAGGTTTTCTTTTTCTGTCTTTTTAGGTCATGTGCGTTAGTTGGCGGATTAATATTGTTATTGGTTGAAAATCGTAAAGAAGGTCGAAGTTTATTTGCTGGTGTGCCTACAATGCATAATAATGCGCCAAAAAATTACATGCAATTAACAGGTAAATAAATATTTTTTATCTCATTTTAATTGTTTTCTTAAATATTCATTCTCTCATTCTAGGTCGTATACTCCTTGTTATCATGTTTTTGACAATTGTTCGTTATGAAATATCAATATCATCCATAATTCAAAATTTAATAGGTGGAATATGTATATGTTTTGTAGCAGTTGGTTTTAAAACAAAATTATCAGCCATGTTTTTAGTATTTTATTTAACATGTATTAATATTTATGCTAATAGTTTTTGGCTAGTGCCAAATCATCGTGCATTACATGATTTTTTGAAATATGATTTTTTTCAAACAATGTCTGTCATCGGTGGTCTGTTGTATGTTGTGGCATTAGGTCCCGGTGGTGTATCGCTTGATGCAAGAAAAAAAGAATGGTAAACAATCGATTACTGACGAAGAAATGAAAAACAAAACGTGATTATATTGCTGTTGTTATGGTTTTTTGTTGTTTGTTATGTACCAAAAAAAGAAGAAGTTGTATCTAAATGTTTAATAGGACAGAAGAGCGGAAAAAGTTATTTATTTTTAGCCTAGTTTTATGCATCAATATTTTTATTTGTTTTTTTACAATCGCGGGTTTTTATATTACAGCTCGTTTTATTGAAGACACTAATTTTGCATAAAGCTCTTCTAAATGAGTTTATTATTTTAAGCTTTGACTTTGGATTGACTTTATTGTTTTTAGCCCGTTTTCCGACTCTGTTTTAGTAAAATTCAATTCTGTTTCATTCTATGTGCAATAAATTGTAGTTCATCCATGTTTAGAAAATTGACAAAATAGGATGTATTGTCGATTTAGTGCCATAGTAATTTACTAGCTATTTCCCAGAGCAGGTCCGAGTACTTGGTGTTGTGAAGGCAACCGTGTTCTAAAGGTATTTGTACTTGGCAAGTAGAAGTACTTTTCAAGACATTTTTTTAAGAATTGCATTAGAACTCCTTCTGCTTCACTCTATAGAGCATTAAAACCTGCGTCGAATGAGACCTATGAATGTATATTTGCTCAACAAATTAGAACACTGTTGCTTTCACAACAGCAGTTACTTATGAGTACAAGATACCTGCTCTGCTATTTGCTCAACCTGCCTTTCTCTGATGATAGACCTTCTTCTAATATATTATTGTGTTTTTGTTTCTCTATATTATGTCGAATAGTTTTACTCATATGTTTGAAGTGCCAAATGTTGTGCATAATCGTACATTCGATAGAAAAGAACCTGCTTTTTTCTGTTTTGTTGCTCTTCACCATCTATTTATTTTAATGTGTTGTTTCCTTGTTGTCTTTTCAATCATCTATTACCACTATTGTTATTATTTTCTATAAACATGAATTTCGTTTGTTCAAAATATTTATAAACTTGATCTTTTATGACGCATTGAACTACACACAAACAATCGTATAGATGATAAAAGTGAGAAATTGTAGAGAACAGAAAGATTCACAGATTTAGAAAAGTATCTCGGAATATTTAAGGATAGTCCCCTTCCTCTTTTTTTTACCTTGTTGTTAAATACGGAGCACACGTCCGATCGAGCTCAAATTTATATCCGAGATAGAAGAACGAAAAAAGAAATCGATGTATTTTTGCTTAGAATTTCGTGACATGATCTTCTATGAGTTTTCGAGGTAAAAATTTTGGCTCAATTGGGCCATTTTTTCGAGAGATCATATTGTGACTGGGTGAAAACTGGAGTTTGGGGGCTACCATTAAGATATAAGTTAACTAGTAGAAACGGGATCTGATATTCGTAAAGAATTTGAATAAAAGATGAAATATTTACAATCAGATACTGTATATCAGGTATCCTGAGAATATTATCTAGATGTTTTTCTTGAATACTTTGAGGTTGTATGTGAACGATGATGTTAAATTCGACATTTTCGTGCTTAACGCACAGTCTAAATTGTAAATTTTTCGAGATTCGTATTTATGTAAAGTGGAAAGAGATATTCTTTTGTTTTATAAAATTGAATGAAATGTATTTTTTTATTACTCATTTCAGAAACTAAAATTAAAACAATGGATTCAAATTCATCCGATTTAGAAAACTTGGTATGAATCAATTTATCGGGTAAAATTGAGTTGTATAAACATATAGTACATTTTTTTAGTTATTTAGGATACAGCTGGAATGGAGGCAGCAGCTCAGGCGCTTTCTCTTTCTGCTGAAAATTATGTAAATGATGTAAGAATCTTTATAGACTCTCATTTCCATTCTTGTCATCTTTTATGACATTTTTAGCCGGTAATTGAACAGCAATGGGCTATTAAAGCTTTTCAACATTCCGAGATTTATTTCAATGTAAGCTTACAATCATTTAACTCTTCTCTTCTGTTTGTTAGTCTACCATCTTTCATAATACTTTTTCTTTATCTTTTGTAGTTATTATGTGCTATAGCCGATCCGAAAAGTCTTCGTTTAACACCTAATGATGATAAGATTTATGGACGTTTTCGAGAAATGTTTCCTGATTTCAATGTTGATGTTTTAGACGAAAATACTTTGAAAACCGAACAAGCTAAACAGGTAATAAAGTTTATGAAAACTCTTTAAATCTCAAAACACAAATGATCTTTTATTGTTAAAGAAATGGAGAGAATTTTGTGAACAATTTCGTGATTTTGTCGAAGACTATAATTTTGGTACTTTAGTTCGAACTCGAGCAGATGGAGAATATAGTGAAGAAAATACAATTTTACGTAAGCTGTGTAGCATAGTTACGAGATATTTTTGGATAATAATATGTTTTATTTGTTTAGTTGTGCGTATTCAGTTTTACGCTATTGAAATTGCTCGTAATCGTGAAGGATATAATTCTCGTGTACGTCATCTATATGGAACAAAGAAAGAATCTGTATCTTAACATTAAAAGAAACATGTAATAATTCTGTGATAACATGTGTTTGTTTTTTTCACGTTAATAAATATATGAAGAATATTCTTGTTTTAATCTTTTTTATCGCATGGTTTGTTTGCTTTGTTCATGAATAATTATCTTTGCAGTACTTATCTAATATTCTTAGGAACCAGAAGAAGAATATTTTATAATAGAAAGATTTTAGGAAACCTCATTTTTCTATAGAAAACATAATAAAGTATCTTAGATTTTAATGGTGAAAAGTCTGATTATTACTTGAAATAGACGACCAAGAATACTAACAAAAGAATAATAACAAAAATGATGTAATAGATTTTTCTGTTTCTTTTTTGTTCTAATTACTTTATCCAACTAGTTGCTTCTTTTCTTCTCTTTGTAAAGCTTGGTAACAACGGTTGTAGTGAGTTGGGCTAAAGTTAGCTCTGAAGAGTTCAACATTATTAAGTTTCAATTAGGACACAATTTCTATTTTAGATTAGTTTCTTGTCTTTCCATCATGACAAGATGTGATCTAATGTTAGAAAAGTATTTCAATGCTCTGTCAATTTTAAGTTTTGACAAGGCTAAAGAAATATTGGTATGTAGTTAAAGTTCACTTCTTTTATCTTATAGTTAATTGTTGACTCTTTCAGGATAAAGAAAAAGATATACGTTCAGGTTATCTAGTATGGACTAAGTTAATTGAATATTTATATCAAATAATTCAATTGGAAAAAGGTTATCATAATCTTGGTTTTTCAGTAACAAAATGGGGCACAAAGAAAGATGTAAGTTCAGTCCCTTATTAGAGAATAATTAGAAATCATTGTTATTCTATATCTAGAAAACACTGATTGCGGCCTACTCTGAACTTCAAACAGATATTCATGTTCAAATTGAAGTCGAGCATAATCATAGTCAAGGATCATCCAGTTCAAACGAAATAACACAATTTAAACTGTTGAAGGATGGATTACATCAATTTTTAAATATTCGTGTTAAATTATTGAGATTGTATCCTTTTTTAATCTGAAGTCAATTTTTCTTTTTATCCAAACGTAAGTGTTTGTTTCTTGACGTATATTTTTCATGTATGAACAAATTATTGAGGCTGTGCGACGTAATGAGCAACAGCTTCGACCAGAATTATACAAGACTGAAATGAAGAGAATACAAGAATTAGACTCAGCATCGTTGATTAATATTTTATCTCCGTTAAAACGGCTTTTAGGGTAAAGAAATAAGCATTTTTATAGAATAAACGCTAATCTTATCTATGTGTTATCCTCTTATAGACATGAGATTGAAACATTGTCACTATTGTTAAATGTACATTATTTTATTTGCGAATATCAGTATTTAAATGCGCTATCAAATTTGCATCAAATGCAAGCAACATTAAAAGAATGGAATGATAAAGTGGAAAATGAAGTAAGAAGATACGTGATATCTACATATTGCTTACTAACAACTGATTTATTTTTAGGCAAAACTTTTTGTACCAGCCCGTAAGCCAGCATTGATTACATGGTTTTCAAAAACACATGAATTTCTCGTAGCCAAGGTAAGATATTGTTTAATTTTCATTTGTTTTCCTGCTTTTAGTGCTGGTACTTTTAGTTTTCAATTTATTTTTTCGATTATTTACAACTTTATGGTGGTTGCATTCTAAGTGATATGAAAATTTTTTTATCGAAAACAAATCCAGATTTTTATTCAAAAATATCACAATTTCAGCGAAAAACAAATTGTGAGTGGATTACAATTGCTTTACAAACGGATCAACAACTTCAAACATATCACAGTGAGTTCAGCATACTCTTATATGAATGAGGAATATAATGACTGAAAGGCGACTATGATGTTTTGACCACAAAACGGGATATATGTAGGTTTGTAGAGGAAGATTTCCGCTATCTAGTGGTGTATATATTATCAAATTCTGTTGCGTACCGTGAGAGAAAATTAAAAGTAACCCCTCTTTTTTTTAGACTCTTTTAGAAATTTTTTTAATTTTTGAGTTAAATGTTCTGCATTATAGAGTAAAGTGTCCTCTACAAAGTAAGACCACTTCCAGCTTTCCAAGACCTTCCGTTGAGGAGATACAAATTCTTTAAAGTTTGTTACTTTACGCTGAAAAAAACCTACTTTTTTACTTGCGAAACGTTTTTC
>CAJNOQ010006183.1:0-14035 GCA_905250885.1 Didymodactylos carnosus
GTTGTGCCGCAAAATGTAGGGAGACTTTTTTTGTAGGGAGAAATTCGTTTCGAACTTTTTTCCTATTCATAGCTGTGCAGAACTGAGAAAAGTAAACTTCAATGGGTTTTTGACACGCTCTTTCTAGTAGCGCAAACAGAACTACGTAAAACAAAAGCTTTGGAAGTATTTACCAATAAGCCGAAAAAATCGCAAAGATTCTCTGAAAGCGTTTTTTGACAAGAATAATTCCAACGGGCACACCACCTGCAGGTCATTTTTCCCGCTCAATTGCTCCTAAGCTAGTAGATAATGCTACCTAGAGGTGTCCTGCGTAAATCGTAGGTCTCTATCTTGTTTCTATTAGAAGTTATTTTGAAAATATCACGGGTCACCGTTAATTTAATACATTAGGAAATTGTACCTCTATTATCTAAGGTAGACCTTTGGTAGTTTGGAAATTTTTACCTGGTACTCAGAAAATTATGGGGAATAGTCTGGTCGACTCAGATTTTTGATAAAGTTACTTACATTTTTTCCCACAAATTATACAACTAAAATACGATTCACTCCTATATTCACATATGTGTGCATGTATAAATCGAATTTTATTCGATACAGAGTGTTTTCTTTTTTGTTTTTTTAAACCATTTCTACATTAGTAAAGTGACAAAGCGTAATCATACATGCCAAAGACTCTTATACAGTACAATAAAAGATAGAGAGCAAAAGAAAAAAGTAAAATAAGATGAAGGTAAAAACAAATGAGATAGCGTGTACGAGTACTAAAGGAAATGATCTATATCAATAATATCATTATGAGAGGGAATAATTAATAGAGGGAACTGCTGTCTGTCTGAACTTTGCATAGAGGATAGAAAATAAGATGAAACGGCATCAAGACTGAACAATACAGAGTGTGTATCCGTATTCATATATCTGTGTATATTTTCAAGCGCTTGGGATACTGGGATTGCCGGAGTTTGTATCCGTTTAGATCTAGCTTTGGTTCAAGTACTAAGCATCATCCCAGATGTGAGCGGGTGGGAGGTTTTTTTTTTGGTAGCATGAGAGTGAGTTACGAGAAAACATTTCACTCTTCCAGATAGGTGGACTGTTTTCTGCTGATAATAAATATGTATATATATGTGAATACGGATACAGACTCTTTCAAAATCGCTTGTGATTATTGTGCTATTTTGTTTATGAAACACATTCATTTAGTTAAATCTACAATATTGAAGCGTCTTTTGGAGGTCGTAATGTTTTGAAGAGAGATACAGTGCAGGTTGCTATTTTTTTAATAATTCAACAATAGCGTACGATAGAACGTTGCGGTTTTCAGTAATCGAAAACAGACACTTGAGACTAGCTTTCTGTAAACGAAAATAATTTTTTTTAAAAGTTTTTTACCAGATCTTTGGAAAACCAGTTGGATCTCTGGCGGCCTCTCCAAAACAGAAACTAAGCAAACTCTTAGTTTTTCATGATTTAGGGGTGGTATCGGATTGCCTAAGAGTCCCAGGATTAGTATTTCTTTTGATGTGATAATTCTGACAACGAATGCAAACATAGGTAATCGACCACGCTAAATCTTGAGGCAACATTTGTTTTTCAAAAACGTTTTAAAAACCTAGTGAAAACCTATATTATAGTAGTAACACGATTGAAGTAACACATTTTTGCCTAAAATTAAAAGATTCGTAACCCAACAAGATCCATCCAAATTATGTCAGAATATCACCATGTACCCTATTTTACGTGCTCAATACCAAGCAGTTCAACAAAAGCTTTTAAAATTAACCGAAAGTACTTTGGTTTTTGAAGTGGTTTTCTAGAAAAGTTGCGAAGTACAGGAACATTTTTTACTATTCTTAAGTAAAAAAACATAGAGCAGGTGAAATCAAGTACATGTTGATATTCTGACATAATTTGGATGGACCTTGTTGGGTTATGAATCTTTTAATTTTAGGCAAAAATGTGTTACTTCAATCGTGTTACTACTATAATATAGGTTTTCACTAGGTTTTTAAAACGTTTTTGAAAAACAAATGTTGCCTCAAGATTAGGCGTGGTCGATTACCTATGTTTGTATTCGTTGTCAGAATTACCACATCAAAAGAAATACTAATCCTGGGACTCTTAGGCAATCCGATACCACCCCTAAATTACGAAAAACTAAGAGTTTGCTTAGTTTCTGTTTTGAGGAGGCCACTTTGGACTATCTGTCTATGAAAAAGGAACGACCTATTTCTATGTCAGTTTTCAGAGATCCAACTAGTTCTCCAAAGATCTGCTAAAAAAACCGATTAAAAACTTTTAAAAAAAATTATTTTCGTTTATAGAAAGCTACTCTCAAGTGTCTGTTTTCGATTACTGAAAATCGCAACGTTCTATCGTACGCTATTATTGAATTATTAAAAAAATGGCAATCTGCACTGTATTTTAGCTCCGATAATATCACTGTTTGGGATATTTAATATTTTTTGGTTCAACAAACATTGCTGCGATGATTTTTGGCAGATTTTACAAAATTTGCCCTAGTAAAACATCAGGCGTTTTTTACGGTATTTTCAGTTTTTTATTTGTAGGAAAGAAGGTAAAAGAAAACTAAACAAAGTCGGGTCATTTTGACCCATTGGGCTTACTGATATCTCATGGAAGCAAGCATTGTGTAAATTGGAGTCTAGCCAACTTTTACTCTACTACCCGAGATCTATCTGCTCTGAAATTTTCAATTTTTCTGATGAGCCGTTGGCAAGAAAGCCCGGAAAGGGAAATGGTGCCCTTAAGCCATGCGTACCATTATAGATGTGTCGTTAAAGTTCTACATACGTTCTACCGCTCAATTTATTACGCTTACCGATATTCCGAAGTGGCTCGGCAAGCTCTATCTATCTATGAAACATCAAAATGCCGTTCGTCTCATTCGTCTGCATTGTATGTCCATCGTGGCTGAAGAACAAAGGTGCAGAGATCATTCATCTTCTTTAACGGGCCTCGCAGCGGTCCTGAATTGCGGATTTTGTCCTGGTATATTAAATGTGTCCGAAATTGTCCTGATTTTTGATCTTTTTCAAAACCGAGTCAGTGCCATTGAAGATTGTAGCTTAGTGTAGGTGAGGGGATTTCACAAAGACTGTGTTGAATCGGTGATAATAGTAGAAATTCATCTTTTTATTACGAACTTTTAGCAACATCTCGTGCCATCATCGGACAGGAAAGAAACAAAAAATCAACTGAGAGCACAAGTTCAGCCTAGAAATTGAGAGTCCGGTGATTCATTGGGTATCTGCGTTAGATGCTAATCAATGAGTCATAGTATTTCTTCAGGTCCGGCTTTACAAAAAACCGTTCAAAATACAGGTCATTTAAAACCTCTCTGCTTTGAGCACATTTTCGTAGAATCGAATCTGAAGAGGGAATGGCAGATGGTTTCTGCAGTGGCATGGCCCAACATCCCCCTTTTAAAGTATCGAACGACGATGACTTGCTTTTGGTTACACTAATGTCGAACACGAAAAAAAAAAAAAATGGTCATGAAGAGAACGGGTAGATTTTAGGCGGCAACATGTCTAAAGACTTGCTCGGAGGTGACTAAAGTCTAAAAACACTTGATCCTTATGAACTTTCTTCGTGAGTCGTAGTGTGCTCATTGTTGATGTAATGGTTGACGAGGAGGAAGGAACGAGTTGTCTCGACTCGGATGCATTGCGTAATCTTTGTTGGTACTTCACTGTTTCTAAAATGTTTTTTAAAATCGGACTACCCATCACTCTTGCAGCTGTGCTCGCCCTCTCCGCACACGGTACATAAAAAGGTGCTTTTTGATTGATCTGTCTTGGCGTCTCATTGTCAGTTGTTGAATGCAACAACAATAAAAAATAGACAAAGAAAGGAAGAGAAAAAAAAGAAAACAGCTGTGTGTATAAGACCGCACATTTTCTTCTTGTTCATTGTCTCATGAAGGTAACATCGCTGTCGAAATGGCAACACTGAAATAAAAAGAAGGAAACAATCAAAGAAGAGTATCAAAATCAAATCAGTTCCACACGCTCTTCTTTTACCCGAAATAAATGTCTCCGTACACGTGTTTCTCTCTTCATCTGCAAGTACTATTTTTCAATCTACAGGTTAATAATTGTTGACAGAGCAGGACAAAGCAAAGGTAAAATAATTGTAGAGAAAATGTTATCCAGATAATGTCACTCATAAACAGAGTTCTTATTGTTGAGTTGATATTCATACTCAATTTAAAGTATTAAAACAAGCTGCACTTATGGGTAATGCTGCTGGATTGCAGGCAAAACTATGGCTACCTCAAGCATTAAAACCAGGATTATCGACAACGGGAAATGGAAAAATCGAAGTTGAAAAGGGAGACATAACAGCCCAAAAAGTAAGAAGAGAAGCACAGTTACCCATACAAAAAACTTAGTTTTTCCTTTTCTTTTGATAGGTTGATGTTATTATTGGGACTTCATCATCGGAAATACTGAAAAAGGCGATAATAAATGCGGCTGGCGATGTAGTGAGAACTGCGTATGAGACTATCCGCAACCTATATTAATTTCTACTCCTCCTGGGCGACTAGCTTGCAAAAGAATATTTTTTGTTAAATGGAAGCCTGTCACCGACAAAGCTATACTTCGGAAATCAATCGTCGACTTTATATGCAGTGCCATGAAAAATGTTATTTCACACGGTTTCACTTCTGTGGCATTTCCAGCTATTGGCTGTGGCCAACATGACTGTTCTACAGAGCTTGTGATCGAGACGATGGTGAAAGAAATAAAAAATCAACTTATCATAGGACCTGAGTCATTCATGGTAAAAATTGTGGTACTATCTAAACACCAGAATATATACGACGCATTTTGCAAACAAGTCTTAGCATTACCGGCAGGTAAAGTTAAAAGTTTGTTTTCATCATTTTAGTATTTCATTGTTAGAACAGGAAGAGCTTGGAAAAACTTTCATAGTCAATAAAATTTTGTTTACTTGCAGCAGACAAATTGAAACGGGTATATTTTGTTTGGAGCAACAGGTAGACTAAGCAACCGGAACATTTTCTCTCATAAAAATTCAACTCTGCTGTTCAGTGATTGTCGTTCCCGTGGTAGTACTTAGAAATAAAGAAAATCTCTCAAATTTTGGTGTATTTTTCGATAGATTTGGTAGCATCCGTTAATTACAAACTACCCGAAACCTGGGTGCGATCAACAGGGGATAAAATACTGTTTCCGGTATCTAAAGCTAATAATGAATATGAATCGATTTGTACGGATTTTGATAAAGCAATGAAAGGGAAATCTAAGCAAATGATAAAAATTGAACGAATTCAAAATGAACGATGGTATATACAATATTTAGCACACAGCCAAGGTTTCAGAAAACGGCTAAACGGCGACACGGAAATGCGTTTATATCATGGCTGTTCTCAAGAAGCAGCAAATGCAATTATACACAGTTGTTTTAACAGAAGTTTCGCTGGAATGCATGGTAACGTTAAATCCGGTTTGTTTCGGACTATTCAATCTCATATATTTCACCTTTAGGTACTGCATATGGCTATGGTGTTTACTTTTCTTCAAACGCAGCTTACAGTCACGACTATACTAATCCAAACTTCAATGGGGAACGATGTATGTTCGCAGCGCGCGTTCTTATTGGAAAAACAATCCGAGGAAACAGTTCGATGAGAACTCAACCTATCGGATATGATTCGACCACGGATGAAAAACATATTTTCGTTACCTATCATGATGCACAGGCCTAGGGCGAATATTTGATAACATATAAATAGGAATTGCTAGGTATTTTTTACGCATTCATCTTCAACATATTTCCACACTTTTCACATATAAAAATGTTGAACTCAATCAGTCGACTTTATGCTTTTGCTTTGATCTAATCAATTAATAAAAATACATTCTCGAACGCATTGACCAGGAGAGTTCTTAATTACGTGTAAACAAACTGGAATCTGTTCAAACTAAAATAAATTATCCAGGTCAAACATTCCGACCGGAGGGGTTCCTTCAGGATTCCATCGGGTCTCACAGAATCCACCGACTCAATCCGGTCAGATCCAACCACATTATGGTAGAATCGAGTTGAAAATGGAACCGATCCGATCCGACCGGATTCTGCCAGCTGGGAATGATCAGATCCGACACCCGAAATGAGCGAAAAATTTTGTGAAGCAGGATAGCAGTCCTGTTAATCCAAAGTAATCAGCGTATTATTTTGAAAGTGTTATCAGAAATGTTTTTATTGTCATTTGGAGTCATCACTTTCAATCAATCAATCCAAATAATGGAAAAATGATGCCGTTTTCTTTGTAATATCTATTGGTTTTTTTACATCTTTCTACAAAAAAAAGCAATATTTCGATGTATTTTCCATAATTTCTACTGTGTAACTTGGATGGAAGAATAATTATTTTGTATCATTTATTGAAATTAAAAATACATTGATTATTTTTCAAAAAACATCGATTAGGATGCGCGTTCATCGTCCAAAATCTTTTTTTAAAAACGTTTCTCTAACCATTTCTCTGTGAGCAATTTTTCATCATTTTCATGTAAAAGTCATCATTGTTTTGATTTTTTGACCTCTTGGTCCAAAAGTTTCCTAGATAGTGGTCTCGGCAACTCTTTGGATGCATTCAGTACCAAGACCGAAACGGAATCGCATATTCAACTGAGTAAAACCGAATCGCCCTAAATGCCTAAGATACAAAAAAATGACAGAAAAATGAGTTCGCAGCGAACAAATTATGCACGACCTCCAGGCGAAGACGTCAAGACTGGTGGTGATTCATGTTTTTTCTCTAGAAATCACTAACGAGGGAAAGTTCTTAAGTGCCCCTTCGCTTTTTCATGTTAATTCTTAAACACATAAAAATAATATGTTTCATGATGACAAAATTTTGTAATTTATTATTGGTCTAACATGAGAAACCAATATTTAGTCTTGTGTAAACATAGTTTCCTAAAAATATATTTGTTCTTCTAAATATTCACCTTGAAAAATATAATACTAAATCATTGCTTGAATAGGTCTTAAATGAGAATTCGCGTCTATACTTTTCCTATCGTTCTTATTTTTTGTTATATTTGAGATGATGGAAGAAGGGGGAAAGTAGTCAAACGTTGACGGTAAAATGTCGAAAATCAAATGTCGACCGAAAAAAATGTCGACAATGTGTCGACAATGTAAAAGGTCGACATCATGAAATACAAAGAAAAGAAGCTGATGATGAAAAAATAAAATTGGAGCATGAATAAATTAAATTTATGGTTTATTAGGTAAAATTCGAACACATGTCAATGAAAAATAAAATAAAAATGCATATGAGTGAGAACGAAGAGCTAGAGTCATACATGTACCAACACATTCGTATAATTTTCATTTTGTGCCGACAATATCACAAACGACATTACCGCGAAGATTCGTTTATTAGAAAAGAAGAATAAATGAGCCTGGTTTTGTATTTTATATATCATGTCGCGGGAGATGGGGAGGGAGAGCGGCATTGTGAGCGTGAGTTCGAAAAGTAGTGTCACACAAAACATATTTTCATGATGCGCTAGTAGATATTTGTGACTGCGTCAGATGGTGACTAGTCAACACTTAACTTCAGTTAAGTTTGAAAACATGATGTACAAAATAGAAAAGCGGTCTCATTTATTGGTCTTTTCAATAAACAATTGTTCGCGGTAATATCGTTCTTTGTATTCGTGGTAATATCGCTGTATCGATGGTACATGAAATCTCAGTGCTAGAATGTTTAGGCACCCTTGTAAATGTTTAGAAATCATTCTGAGAGAAAGTGATTCACGGGAATTGCTTTCTACAGGTAACAATTTACTATAGTATGCCCATTAAAAATTCAGAGTCGGCACACTCAATTACCTATATTGACTATTTTTCGGTAGTAAAACTGAAAAAAAAACGTAAAATCATTTTCCTCTGTATTTCAGGTTTTCATCTAAAAAACACCTTAAAACTTCTCCGGATACACTCCAAATCAGTTTTTTTATAGGTTTTGCGATATGGTCTTTCATTTGGACAGATCAGAAAATTTTTTTGGCGTAAAAAGTTTTTGGACCTGGAAACTTGGGTTTGGGTTTTCCAGAAAGCGATTTTTAGAGACCCATCGGCCCAAATGATTATCATATTTGGATTCAGCATAGTCGATTACCTACTGTTCACCAGGTTTCGGTAAAAAAGCGATTAATCACTTTGGATTTTTCTCACCGAAGATGAGGTCAAATCGAAATAAAAAGATGATATTCGTGATCAGCTCATCCTGACAATTCAGAATATGTATAATGAAGTCGAAAAAAAATTTCACTTGAATTTTGAATTAGCTGCTCCTTAAAGATATTCAGATACGGCGTAAGATATCCACGGGCGTCTACTTATCAGCAGCGGTTATTATCTTTCTGTTTAGATTATTCAATAACTACTGTAGCTTTGCTACATTTCTACGTCCGAAACCACGCAGAATTGGCGTTGGTATTTATCTATTGATCGTTTCTATATCAAACCAATGTTCACTGTTGTGTCTTCTATTGAAAATCATTGAAATTATCCTGTGTACAACTAGTTTACTCTTCACTTATAAATTATTTAATCTCTACTCGTGCAAAATAGTATCATATCTTCTTCCAGTATTTACATGAATTAACTATTGGCTAACAAGTCTGGTTACCATTGAGTGTCTTTCTGTTGTGCTTTCAACATCTTTTAAGCTGAGAAAACCGCCTAGCTCTGAGTGTATTCGTTGTTGTTACTGTTTGCGGTATGCATGCTCATGAACTCCTATACTATACGACGATTGTTGATCCTACTTTTACGGAAATCAATTTTACTCTCTGTGTTTCAAACTACACTCACCAACTAGTTTCAGTTTACAGCCGTATTAACGCTGTAATTTCTTATACAAATTATTTCGATCACTACACTCATCTTTCAAACTGCATGCAGTCGACAAAGAACACCGAATGGTTTAGATGCACAGCAAACATTCGTTGAAATATTCAAAAAAAAATTCAAATGTATAAAGATTACTATCTTACGCCAGTGATTATTATCTTAAGTGCACTGCCACAAGCAATTTTCTCGTTCACTTATGTGTGTACAGAACTAAAATACGTCTAGTTATACACTTTTAACAGCATATTTTCTATCATATCTACCACAGATTCTCGGTTTCATACTCTATGTACTACCATCAACAACATTCAAAGAAGAATTTAATCAAACATGGGTTGGTAAACGATTAGTAAGAAAGCCACATTGAACATGTGACAGGGAGCTTTCTACGATTATTTTTGTCTGTACTGGTATAACTATCTATCTATATATATAAAGAAGAAAGTTTGTTTGTATGTTTGTATGTTTGTATGTTTGTTTGTATGTTTGTTCTCTATGCATTCAGTCCCTGTAAGAGCTAAAGCAGCCAAAATTTGCATGGCACACCCTTGGGTCCAGGGGAAGGTCAAGAGGGGGTCGGCGAGACCGAAGGAGGGGGAGGGCGAGTTCCCGCCCAGTTTTCAAAAAATGGTTGAAAGATTTTCGGATTTTTATGTTCTCCGATTTCTGAGGTACTTGCATCTTGCTTTTATATCTTCGCACTGCCCTTGGTCAAGGGCTACTTTTCAATATAAAACTTTTATCTCTGGGATACTTAGTAATCCGATCGTTGGACCGCTACAGTGAGTCTCATCGGAGAAGTCCGAAGTGAAATTGTTTTCTCGACTCAGCGGGGGTGTTTCGACAGCGGAGGGATGGAGAGAAAAGATGGAGTGGAGGAGTATTATTCTCCCCCCGCCCCCTACTCGAAAATTTTGGTTTTCTATATTTGGCTGTATCTATATATATAAAGAAGAAAGTTTGTCTGTTTGTTCGCTATGTATTTCAACACGGTACGGGGAATTGGATCAAAACCTTTTCAGAGGCCTTCCTCTCACCTAGAGGAAGGTCGACGACCCGTTTTTGTCGAAAAAATATCGATCCTCCGGCCAAAAATAGCCTCCTACTTTTTCGAAAATACGTCCCACGGAACGATTCAAGGAGTGCATTACCCAGGTGGAACGATATGGTTCCGTAGAGTGGATGCAATGATAGCTACGTTATGATATATCTCTACGAAGAAGAATGTTTGTCTGTCTGTACGCTATACATTCAGTTCCTGCGATAGCTAAGGTCACCGAACTCTCCACATCAGTTGCTTAGGTTTCAAGGAAAGTTGAAAGAGGGTCGACATGGTCGTCAGGAACAGGTAATAGGGGCCTAGGTGAAACTTCACACAGGTCATCCGACACGGCGACTTTTTCCAATTCTTCATCAAATGCCAAAACTTGCTGTGAATTCGAGATTGGACCTCTCTTACTGCTACTTAACCTTATCAAACGTAGGTGTGGCACAAAGGGACGACCATCGGCCTGTGTGAACAACACTTTATACCTGACTGCTCTGTGCGCATTTGATCTCGGTTGCAACTAGGGTCATCATACTTTTTAGGGCATATCCTCTGATATGAAGGGCCGAGTGGGAGTTAGCGCTACAAGCAGCCCTGGAAGAGGACGGCATGTGTGAACTATCACCCGGGTGATGGATACTGTAGCTCTGTTACGACCAGCGTCACTGAGTCTCAACACAGTTCTATTTAATACACTAGAAGGTCGAGGCAGATCCATGCGACTACTTGCTTTAAGTAGCATTTCACATAGACTTAACCACAATAAATGTGCGTCGCTTTATCAGACAGCTCGAAGTGTAAGGTACGATCGTAAGCCTACTACTGCTACTTTTTACAATTAATGCAGAGGTGTGTGATAGAAATGGTGATAGGTAGAAAGAACCAAAGCAGATTTACACGCTATAAACTAAATTCTCACATCATATAGTCGGTGTGACTAATCATCTCAGTTTATGCACGGTGGGGAAGGTCCTGTTAAAGATGGAAAAGTTCAAGGCAACTCACTCTACATCGGGTACCTCCGCTAGTATTTAATAAATCCGAGAAATTCGAAATAATGACTATTCTTTAACTCTGATCACGTAAAATTATTTAAAAATTGTTTTATGCCAACATGTGAGTGATGTAAAGACAAATAAATGTTATTGCTAATCAGGTCTCTTTTATGCGCTCTGATTTATTTGCTTGCTACCAAAGAAGAAATTTGTTTCATTTGATCTCGTTCACGACAGGCACCTAAAGTCTTTTCAGCATAACCTACACTAAATATGTTTTCTTTCTACTCGTCTGTGCTGCTATATAGTAGTAGCTTGTTAATCAAACAAAAACCTCGGCTCAGTATTGTTTCTCGACGTGCTAAGCTAGCAGAGTCACTTTAACAGTTTCATTGCTTCATACTCTCGCAACAGAACAAACAGAAGTTTTCTTTAGGAACTTGTAAGTATGTAATTATATCTTCACTAAAAACTTTACTGGAAGTTATTTATCCGAGGTAAGAATTTTCCACTTTTCTATAGTTATACATCTCAGAAGACAAAAAAACCTGTATTTTGTCACGCTTCGACGAACCTTAGATGCTTTTCACACACTGTCAGAATATAATAAATGAAAATTCTTTCGCTTTTCTACTTTACTGAGACACAGAAGGCAATAAAAAGCGCAGTAACGTAGAAAATTAGGCAGTAAGAGAAACGTTGTTATTTTTTTGAATATACATGTCACATATAACGCAATACACATGCAGTTATGGCTCCTATGACAACTGTACTAACAATTCCAATTACACTCCATCCAATTCTATTAAATAATTTCAGCATTTTTTCGATCTTTTTCATATCATTCAGACGTGGAAATGCTCTACCGTCTGTCGGTACTGCTACATTTAAAAATTCACATAATGGTTTCCAGCCTTCAGTATTCTTTGACAGATCCAAGACCAAGAGACGATCTTTCGGTACTGTCTGTTGTACCATTTGATTATGTCTGTTATAGATACCAATTGCATACTGCTTATCAAGGAAACGATTATGAAATGTACCAGTCCAGATCAACTTAAAACCCATGTTATATATTTGACGTGGGACAATGTAACGTATAGGAAATTCGTGACTGACGCGATAAAGTGTACTGAGCATGCTAAAAAATAGAGAATTTGAAAGAAGTTCAACTGTACCGGTTCGGCGCTGAACGGATCCGATCGTCTCCACTGAGCTTTGCTGATCTAGCAGAGTGCCGGTTCTAAAATTTTAGTGCATTCTTTCCTTCTTTGTTTCAACCTTTTTTACCTAAAAATACTTTTACAAATCTCAGGACCTGGCCCGATTTTCACCTTTTTGAGAACCATGACTGTTTTTTGGTCACAATTTTTTTTAAAGGATCTCTTGGCAGCCAGCCGCACGCGATTCGTTTGCAAAACCTAGTTATGATACATGCACAAAATCTCTTACCTTTTATACCAACTTTCACCATCTCTCAACGTCAATATTACTTTAGCATCTGGATATTGTATCATCAATTTTTCATACACAGTTGTACTTGGCCAATCAACTGTAGCTGTATAGGGATCAGTTTCTAATTCTTTCTTTGAATATTTAAAGATAAGATCAAAGTCAGCGAGTTTCCCATCATATGCTTCGGACCATAATTTTGAATGTGGTATATTTTTCTGCATTAGTTCTTGCCAATGGTAACATTTATAACCTAAGATGTTTAGTGCTTCTTTCAGTGATAAAGTACCGGTACGACCAAAACCAGCACCTATGACTTTTATTGTTTGGGATGATGGTGGTGATTGTTGTGTAGTCATTACAGAAAAATCTGTGAAAAGGTAAAAGTCAGTTTTCATTAGATTTTCTACACTGTTGAAAAATCCGACGACTTAGAAAATATTCTGTTGATTCTTTCCCTCTAATTTTTGTACTAGAAACAAAACGTTCTTCCGTGTTCAAATAAAAAGTAGTGCTAAGCTTAAGGGTACCCTTCCCCTCTTTTTTAACTATTGCCGTGTATCGAACAGGAGAGGATTGTCAGAATTCCATCCAAAACAGAATTCAGTAAAAACCTATCGTAGTTTAGTTTATTTTAGCATCAGAATTTAATGAGAATTAGCGGAACGTAGTTGTTTAACATACTCGGAAGTTTGAGATATCCCATCAGAATTTAGTAGTTTTAGCGGTATTTAGCGTCAGAATTTAGGTAGTATATCCAGAGTATAGTCTTAGCGTGACTGTATTTGAGATTTAGGAATGCTCTCATCAGTACATAGTATTTCAAGCAGAATTTAGTGTGTCTACACTGCAGTGTTTTTAGTTTGCGTGAAGACAGGTTTGGTTCGATTTTCCTGATTGATTCTTTGTATGGTTTCGTTACAGATGTGTATTGTGAAAAATTCGTGGAACAATCCAGATCCGGCATACAGTAATGTCGTTCGCGAAAAAGTTGTTTCAGAAAATAAAGTATTATTTTCGAAAAATAAAGTCACTCAGAAAGGTAGACAGTATCTGAGGGCTCATAATAAATGTGCCTTCTTTATCAACTTTTCATTTGACAATGCTGTTCACACAGTGTAATCTGATGAAGCATACCGGGTATCTCATAATAAATGAGCCTCGCCATATTTTGACTGTAACTTTTTATCTTGTCAACGCTGAGACATGAAATTTTTTTTCAAAAGATGCGCCGTCAAATTCTCTACATAATGTGTGCTAAGCGTTTTATTACAGAATAGTCACAGACTGCACGAAAAAGCATTTGTCGTCGTTCGACAGTGAGTTTTCGACACTGTCGGATTTTTCACCCGGAAATCGACAGGCTGTCGACAGTGTCGAATTTCAAGTGAAAACTTTCGACACTATCGAACGACTCCTCCACAAATTTTTGCAACAGATTTTAAGAGCCGTTATCTAACAGAAACAGACAATCACCCGTAGATAGTAATTGTTGATGTCACAGATTTAAATGGGATTTATACCAGTTGTAGGTCGATATGTAACTAGATAATCGTTTTAATAGCGTCATTCAAAATGCATTCGTTCTCGAATTACAGAGAGGGCAAGAGGTGGC
>CAJNOQ010006184.1:0-14034 GCA_905250885.1 Didymodactylos carnosus
AACAGAAATTGCCATACCAGGAAAAAATTCGAATTTTGTCATTGTTACCTGAAGACTGGACATACAATGAGATACAGGAGAAATTTGGCTGTACTCGACATGCTGTGAACCTAGCGAAAGATTTACGATTGTCCACGGCTACACCATTACATTTAGAACCCAAAAAATGCGTTATACGCTCTCATATCTCGCCAGCGTTAACGGAACACTTCATTACTTGGCTGGTAGAAACTGAAATGTTGGTATCTATACCGTGGGGACATGGAGAACTTGAACTAGACAGCGGTGAAGTTCTTACCATCCCAAAACAAGTTCTCCAAGCAAAAAGAAGACACGTTATTGTTCAATACAAATGGCACTATGAAGAATTGAAGTTCACACCGCTGAGTGATCGAAAATTATTTTATATTCTTGAGAATCTGAATGCATCCGAACAAAAAGCTCTGTTCGGTTTAGACGATTTTGCTGTAGCAGCGCGAGACGCCTGGGAAAAATTAGAATTTGTTTGTCAAAAGCTCCTCATGTCGTCAGCCGAACGTAAGAGACTGATTAGTCGAATCAAAACATCTAGTCAATATCTAAGAGTCGCTTTCGAATGCACTGTTCTGTCGACACTCCAATCCCTAGTCATTGTACTGTATATTGTTTGAGTCAAAAAAATAAGGATCCGTACAAGCAAAAATCCGGCCATGATCACAATCTCGTCTGCGAAGATTGCGTCGCTCTCGCACAGTTGCTCGATGATATTGAAGAAAATATTACCATCTTAACTGATAAAGAAACTAAAGACGAATTGACATATGATTTTGAACAGTCACGCGATGCTATTGTTGAGCAATCGCGCCATATAGTTCGTTCAGTCCAGCAAAATACCGCCAAAGCAAATGATATTAAAAATTTGTCAGATCATTGTGCCTACATGACTATAGATTGGGCCTTACATGAATTTCTTCTTATTCCTGTGGCTTTGAGCTGACAATGAAAATTTAGGGCTTTTCTTGTAAATTCTATAACTTCGCAAAGATAGGTCATGTAGAGGTTGGATATGTCTCATTTTGATCATAATTTCATGGGCTATAATCGTGACTTAAAGGGAAAGTTTCGGAGATTTTTCGAGGTTTCTGGAAAACCAGTTTTCTAGAAAACCGCTCTAGAAAGGTCTAGCGGTCCGTCTCATATGGATATTCGGAATCAGCGTGGTCGATAACCTATAACTCACTAGCTTTGGTGAAAAACGCGATTGATCAGTTAGAAATGTCTCCTCGTAAGTCAACTTCAAAAAACGGATTTTCAGAGACCCTTTCCAGAGCCATATGTGAATCCTCCAAAAAACGGCTTTCAGGCATGAATAGTATTGGGTCTATAGATCACAGCGGCATTATAGTTCCAACATTTGGAACACTATCGGACGAGAAAATCGAGTGGAAACTAGGCGATTTTTCGTTTTCTATTGACTTTCGAGCTCAGCCGTGCATCAACCAAGAGACTTGTATAGATCGATTTCATAATTTATAGTACAGATATACTTGTACAATGGATATAAGTAACACTCAATGCAATAAGAATATAGTTTGTTCAGTCCAGCAAAATACCGCCAAAGCAAATGATATTAAAAATTTGTCAGATGATTGTGCCTACATGACTATAGATTGGGCTCAAAAAATACTACGTACAGAACATAGAGAAGGACAATCAAAATATTTTGGCAAAAAAGGCATGTCTGTACTTGTTGGATCATTCACGATGAATAACCTAGAAATAGCAGGTAATATTTTTTGGAGATCTTCTCTTCTATTCATGAAAGTTCTCGATCTTTTAGACAGCTATAAAACGGAAACATACATGTTAGCTCTCACACGATGTAGCCAAAACGAGTTGGATACATTATCCGGCGGTCACCTGATAGCAACGGAGTTTGCGAAACGTCACCCACAAATCAAGAAACTGTTAAATAGATCAGACAATGCGAGTGTTCTTGGTGGACATGCGACGCCTGAATCCGAAAGAATCCTACATAACAAACTTGGACTCGAATTACTTGTGAGAGATTATTCGGAGGTCCAGTTAGGCAAGGATGTATCCGATCGCATGACAGGTAGTGCAAAGATGCGTAAGGGAGCATTTGTTGATGCTGGTAACAATACTGTGGTGGTATAAAAAATCTTTGGATTGCGGTCGCCGAAAATGATCAAACCGCAGTTATCACTGAAAAAACTCGTTTGCCGGAAATCAGTTCTGTTAGAAGTATTCACTACACTCCGAACGGTATGGTACTTCGAAAAGCATCTGGTATCGTGGATGGATTATTTATTCCGTATTCTAATCCATCGGTCAAACCAAATATGAAGCTTATCGAACCGTTTGAACCGGCACCCACAACTATAAGCCGACGGTTAAACGACAATAAACAGAGATCAAAACCACGAAAAGACCGTCAATATAGTACTCATTACTTTTGCCCGGTTGATAATTGTACGAAAGTGCTTCAGTCTGAAAATGAACTGCTTGAACATATTGCTGCCGGTCTCCACGAACTGGAAAGCTCTACTGACAAAACATCGGATGACATTGCACGTTTTCAATTATTCCAAAAACTACAGCACACAAATCTATCAACACTGACTAGTACACAACCGCAGGTGACGACAATAACGACAGATCAGCCACTTCTGCCGAAACATATGCTTTACTTTGAGGATGAAGGTCACTGCCTTCGTCCAAAGCGGCAAAACAAAGCGATTGATCCAGATATTAAATTATTTCTTAGGAGTATGTTTGACGAAGGAGAGAAATTCGGAGATAAAGTAACGAGTGATGAAGCGGTAACACGTATGCGAAATGCGAGAAAGGAAGATGGCTCGAAACGATTCACAACAAAACAATATATAACTGGAAAACAGGTACAAAATCAATTTGCTCAGATAAATTCGAATAGGAAGAAAACTAAATCCACTGTAATTCTACAACATCAATGGATCACGAGGTATCAGCAGCAACCAAATCGAAGATAAATTCTCAGAAGCGTTCGAATGCTCATTCGGCGAGAAAACAATTTCTTGAACGTTTAAGTGACGAAGAAACAGCTGATACTAACTCACCAGCGAAAAAGCAGTGATACTCATTAAGAAATCATCGAACGAAAGACAATACATCAATATTAGAAGACACTTTACACGATGATTTCATAATGAGATCTACGGTACGAGGTTCGCCACCGATACATATACCGACGGTCCATTCCAAACCACTCAAGAATAAAATTCTCGTCCAATCGTCCGACAGTGACTACAATGATGAGGATGAGAAAGCTTGGACGAAAATACGCGTAATTCAGGCAGCAAAACGACGTCTTTTAACTTGGATTCAAATTTTTCTTTACAACGTACAAAAATTCGATCTCATCGCGAGATGTTTCATACTAACAGTATATTTAATTCTTATTTCTGTAGAATATTACTGATCATTTTCTCTTAAAACTTCTTGAAGATATGAAAATATAAGTACAAAACATGTAACTTTAATTAATAATGTTTAAAGACTGGGCTCTGCTAACTGCATATATGCAGGAGAAAATCGGCCAAGTTGCAAAGTTATAGAACTTACAAGAAAAGCCTTAAATGAATTTCTTCTTATTCCTGTGGCTTTGAGCTGACAATGAAAATTTAGGGCTTTTCTTGTAAATTCTATAACTTCGCAAAGATAGGTCATGTAGAGGTTGGATATGTCTCATTTTGATCATAATTTCATGGGCTATAATCGTGACTTAAAGGGAAAGTTTCGGAGATTTTTCGAGGTTTCTGGAAAACCAGTTTTCTAGAAAACCGCTCTAGAAAGGTCTAGCGGTCCGTCTCATATGGATATTCGGAATCAGCGTGGTCGATAACCTATAACTCACTAGCTTTGGTGAAAAACGCGATTGATCAGTTAGAAATGTCTCCTCGTAAGTCAACTTCAAAAAACGGATTTTCAGAGACCCTTTCCAGAGCCATATGTGAATCCTCCAAAAAACGGCTTTCAGGCATGAATAGTATTGGGTCTATAGATCACAGCGGCATTATAGTTCCAACATTTGGAACACTATCGGACGAGAAAATCGAGTGGAAACTAGGCGATTTTTCGTTTTCTATTGACTTTCGAGCTCAGCCGTGCATCAACCAAGAGACTTGTATAGATCGATTTCATAATTTATAGTACAGATATACTTGTACAATGGATATAAGTAACACTCAATGCAATAAGAAAGTTTTAAGGTTAAAAAACATTACGTCAAACTGTTCGTCTCAGCAAGATTTTACCATCTTGTGAGCATATGTTCGCACATATGCAAAACTTATTTTTGCATATGCTCTTGGTTATAAATAGTATTCGACCTCGACTACTTATGCTGCAAATACGAGCTCTTAATCAACTTCCTAGACCAAGATATAAACATCACAAATTTGACTTTTATAAAAGTATCGTTTTAGGCTATTTTTAAGGCTTTTACCAAAAGCTCTATAACTTTTTAACGAAGTGAGTCTGAACGAAAAAATTTTGGGAATCTTCCTATATATGTTGCCTCTACCTACGGTAAAATGTTGAGCCATAAACTCAAACATCGATTGAGCAGCTGGTACGCAAAAAAGCTGTCTCACTCGTGCAGTGACTCCTAAGAAAATACACGTATCAATTTCGCATAAATAATTCCAATTAAATATTAAATTTTTCTGCATGGATTATAGAGATTAAATCGAAAAATCTGTCTGTAATATACTTGCGGTTACTATCGTTATACAGTCCGCAAGAGAGAGCTTTACAAAACTACATAAAATCAGCTAGGTAAGAATCATAATTACAAAAGGTCTGATTGAGGAAATTGAGAGGTAGCCAAAATATGCTCATCAAGTTTGTACGAAACCTCTTTTGCTAGGGTTTAATACGAAACTCGTTGTACGAAACCTTTGTTATCAATAAAAAAATAGAGGTTTCGTAGCTGAACGCCAGAACCTCGGTTCGTACGAAACTTAAAAGGGTATAGAAATGGTTGCAATTCTCTATACCCTTTTAAGTTTCGTAATAAACCATTTTTTTTTAGAGAGTAGAACATGACTTGCTAGTTACAGTTTTCCTGGCAATGGTGGTTTAGAAAAAGATAATAAAACAAATTTTATGAAATTTAGTGTTAAAAGCCATCGTAGCGACCAGTGAAAGATTAAAGCAAGATCATTGTTCAAGGTACAATTGACCCTGTTATGACTAGTATCACGGTGATAAAGCAGTGTGTCATCAGCGAACAGGTGCGTCTTTGAAGTCATATTAGGTCCAATATCATCAATGTAAATAAGAAATAAAAGAGGACCCATATGCTGCCTTGTGGAATACCGTAATTGATCCGAAGTAGATTCGATTGTTTGCGCCAACTACTATTATGATTTTACGATTAAGTAGATAATCTTCGAACCAACCTACTAGTTCGGTACAAACACTCATTTTTCTCAATTTATAAAGTAATCCTCTGTGTCAGGCTTTGCCAAAGGTCTTCTTAAAGTGCTTCACAAATGAGAGGCTGATATAGAAAACAACCTCAATATCTTTCATTTTCTTGGGCTAATATAATATTCGATGCTTGAATATGTAGCTAGTACAACACAAGGACAATCCATGTACATATACAAGACAGAACCGAACAAATTTCACTTCTGCACAAAAGTGCAAAAGTAAACTTTGCTGGTCTGTCAGATATGATGCACATCGATTGAGATTGTGCAATTACATTCTGTATCGCTCTATTTATACGAGTAGTATACAGACGACCTCTTATACGAGGGTTTTTGTTCAACCTCAATATCTTTATCAGAAGCTCGATCCTCATATATTGTATGAACAAGTTCAATCAGTTGTGAACAATTGAATGTTTCTTTCGAAAGCCAGACTGGAAAACTGATAGAAGTTTGTTCAGTCTCAAATAATCGTACAATTTCGTATAAACAACCTTTTCGATGATCTTTGACAAGGCTGGCAGCATTGTAATTGGGCGGTGGTTATTGGGCACCATTTTATCCCCATCTTTGAATAATGCTGTAACATAATCTAATTTCAAAAATTCAGGAAAAGAGGAAGCTGAAATTAAGCTATGACAAATGTGAGCAACATTTTCAGTGATAATCGATGAAGACTCTCGCAATAAACAATTATTTACACTTGGACGGTAGCCTTATTAACATCAACTCGAGATAAGATTCTTTCAACCTCTTGGAAGAAACCTAAAGTAGCGGTAAGGATACGTAAGCGCCTCGAATGTCGTTCGGAGGATTTTGTCTGCTAATTGATATAGTACAGACTGAAGCGAAATGTTCGTTTAATAACCAAGCTGTTTCCTGGTCATCATAAATGGCTTTACATTAACTTATCTAACCTAAAATCTTTGCCAACGTTATTGATATCGTCATGGTCATACTTTGAATGTTTCATATTCGGTCTAATCATTAGCTGACTTTGTTTTTCAAATGTAAGAGAAAGACTGCTGTCGATGAAATCGATTAGAAGAATCTAGTCTTCTATGTGTTGATTGATTCAAATTTGATTCAAAGCAGTACCGCTTTTCAATCGATATTCTCTGTCTCCTTGGGATTGCCATTCTGCTGGCCTTGAACGAGTCATCGGCTTCAGAAGCCGGATGAATCAACTCATGCTCCATATAATAATCTTTTGAAGAGATCTGACGTCTTTGATTGATATTTTCATCTAAAACTTTTTGTTACCTTGACATTGCCTAATAAATCGGGTTTGGTAAAGGAACAAATTCTTTTCCGAAAAAAAGAAACCCTTACAGATGGGTTAAAGTCATTTCGGTTTCCTCGATTCGAAACCATTGTATAATGATTCAATGATGCCAATGATTATTAGTCTTCGCAAAAACTCAAAAGTTTTGCTTTTGTTAAATTTCAACTCATACGTCTAAATATTTTTCTCCTATGGTCATATATATCTGTTTAGGAGGAAAAAAAGACGAATTCACCTTTTTGCATAGTTAAAAAACCGAATATTTAATGGAACAGAGGCTGGTAATTGATTACGAAAAAAGTATTTTCGTCTTCAACGTTACTACCCAAACCCTGTTGAAAATAGTATGTTCCAGTGAAAGATGCATCGGTTAACTACAAGTACTGCAGACGACTTTCAAATCGGATCGTGCATAATAATAATAAGATAAAGAAGAGGCTCACTGCTGCTCAAAAACTATGTAAGTCAGGAAATTCTTCGTGTTTTCTTTAACTCGTTACTAAAGCGATAAAAATGCTGATTACCATTCTGAAAAACAAAAAAGACTCTTGATAGATAGAGCACCCTTCGATAGAGCAGTCAAGAATTAAACAAAATCCAAATTGTGGCGCATGTTTTATTCGTGCTAAATCTACCTACCACTGATTAGAACAGATTATCATGAGGTATATTATTAAAGACTTCTTTCTCAGACCTCTGTAATTGTTAATTGAAAACTTAAGTGGTGTAAAACTGACCAGTTTTATGTTTTAACTTGATTTTTAGTCTTCTGTTTCAGACACAAACACAAACATTGCTGACGCGACAGGACACAATTAGCAAACGTTATTGACTATTAGTGGATGCGCAAAAAAGCCAGAATTTTCGAGGGGGGAGATCAAATTTCTTTTTATTGATTTCCAATACAAGTATTTTTTATCTTAGTAAATTCTTTCCCGGTCATAGTTGTTGTAATTATTATAAATGGTTCTACATTAACAATACAAATTTTTAATGTTATACCATAGAATGAGGGATAGTTAACAAATGGCTTTAATCGCACGATATGGATCAAGAAGAAGTCTTCTCGTTACATCTACGGATATCGCTGAGAAAACAGCTTTCATCAACTTTTCTTCCTCCCTTTTTCTCCTGACAATCAAGAAATCTTTTCTAGAATAACTGTTGCTTTTTATTTTTATTTTATGCAATAGAACTAGTTTTAGCTAACTTTGTGATCATGTGACCGGCAGCACGTGAAGTACATTCCTATGTTTGTATTTTATGTACTCTGTTGGATCTGTTCAACCTAATCTTATGAGTAGTATATGCCATCACACATCGACTACATAGTCTACTCTTTGTAAACACATTTTCTTCATCTATTTTCACTCCTAATCACTGCTCTTTGATATAAGGTTGATTATCACCATTAATAACAAAATTTGGACGAAAATGTTCATGAGTAGTAGTTGACTTTTCGAGACCAACACTTATTGAACAGCCACTTTGCTGATTCACTAATAAAACTTCATCTTCATTAACAGAGCGTTTTTCACCTTCATTCCCAAAATTTAACCAAAGCTCGAAACTGTAGAAAGAAAATCTGGATTTTTTTGCTAAGAATCTGATGTTTTGTTTTCTAGAGTAGTCGACTTCAATCTATGCACGTTGTCACTCCATTATAAATAAGCTCATCCGATCAGGTTAAAAGTCTTGATTTATCTTCCAAAAGATCTTGTCAAAAAAGACGACAGATATTTTCTATCCTAGTTACCTTCATCAAGACTAATAATTAGATCGATTCTGTCTGGAACACTTATTCTCAGAGTATTTAATTCAAGATTGATTCTTGATGTTATTTTGCACATATTGTGGCATCGCTTTTGAGTGAGAGTATAACCATTTTTATCTACAATAGTCCATTCTCTATCGAAATAAAGAGATGATGATTGAATGGAAGCTGGATGAATTTTCCATTTATCTAATGCGACGCTAGTACACGATTTTATTGAATAGATGTATAATTTTGTCAGTTGTAACTTAGAGTAGAGGCACGAAGAAATATACGCTTTATTCTGACAGGTTCTCACACGAAGATTGATAAGTCACTGACTATCAATACTTTTGAATAACATACAAGAATCATGCATGCATTCGTGTTTTCATGTCACTCTAACGTAAGGCACAGCAAATTACTGATTTAAGTCAAACCCGTTCGTTTTTGTAAGTGAAAATGTTGCTATCCACGAAAGTCATCTGAGAACGATGAAACTTTTCGGATATGTACAATTCGATATTTTTAATCAAATGGCACCAAACTGAGATTTTCATTTTGAAAAATGGAATCTTATTAGATTATTGAAAAGAATAACGTGGTAAACAGGACGAATAAAACTAAAATAATTTTCTTCTCGAAAGGTACAAGTCCAGGAACCGAAAGAATTTTAAGACATATACTTCGAAGTGTCATGTGTAAAATGACAGAAAAATCCACTGAGTGGACCCTCTTAAAATTGTGTCATGATTGAGGTTTTCTCTTTTAGTCACGATATGACGCAAAATCACGACGCGACTCCTGTGACGTATCCTTTTCACAGTTTTATTTTGCTAAGACACCAGTGATATAGAACTGGTGCTGAACTTTTAAACTTTTCGTGCATCTTTGTAATTCATCTGTGCCAAGTCAATTAAGGTTAGCCTTGATCTTGGCTTCAATTGTCAGATTTTAGTTATGAAAACAACAAGTAGATAAGCGTCAGCATAGAGAAAAGCGATGACGAAATGATTAACACAGATCTGTTGTCATTCAATTGCAATTGAGCTAAATCATTCGAGAATCGTCAGTGTTTCTATTGTGAGCACGAAAAGCCGCGTCTCATGTTGGAACTCTTGCAATAAACGCGCTATCCAATCCCTTCGCATATTTATCTAGACATTCGTGCAACGATCACAAAAAAATTGGCTTTCATTCGTATTAGAACAAGTTTAAATGAAAGTTACCTTGTTCAAGAAGTAATTTGTCAGCTTTTTGACTATCAGTCTCGACAAGTTCAGTTCAAGTCTGACGTCTGATGCATGCATATTTCCTTTGCTATGTTTCCTGTAGCACATGCTACACTCTTTTTCCTTGTAGTTTGTAAACTAGTCTCTGTTGTACAAGTATTAACTTATCTAAGTCGATTTTTGAGAAATTCTTTTTGCCAGGAATCTTTCTCTGGTTGATATATCGTTCCTCGAATGGAAACGAGATTAACTTGTTATATTCCTTGACTCACTAATATCTGTTACTTTTCTATGGAATGAAAAGCGAGTTTAGTTGAAGAAGCGGTATTATATGAAATGAGCATGCGAAAGGTGCAGATTGTTAGGTCCGTTATATGTTGTTGTGTATATGTAGTTTATTACTGAACAAGAATGATCTTTACATAAAATTAGGAGCTATTTATAGCTGAAGTTAAACGGAAACGATGCGGTTATACCCAGAGCTAAAAGAATACATTGGAATATCTCTTGGAGAAAAGAAACAGTACAGAACGAAACCAAGAGATATTACTGAGAAATTCCCCGACAGAAAGAAAGAGAACAACACAAATACATATATGACAGGAAGAGAAAATATCCATAGAAGAAGAATAGAGAACGAATATACATATGACTATTATACAATTGTCTCTTATGGCATGTACGTGCCATAACACAGACAAAGATAATCAATTGTATTTGCTTTTCTGGATTTCATGTGCTCAAGGCTCACTTCTGACTCTCATGGTCAGACTCATTCTGTCGGGCTTCTAGATGTTTTCTGAACATGTGACTATTTTGCCATTATGGAAATCTAAGTTTTTTTCTAATACACAAACAAAATACTTTTTTACAAGAACAACATAAGATGAATGCGAACTTTAAAAATACAAAAGAGAATGCGACTTACAACACCAAATAATACAGTACATCTCTTCTGTTTTGCCTTAGTTATATCTAACGACTGTTTAATTTTTTTCGAATAAGTACTCGGTTGTTTTCTCTAGTAAAAGTGGTACTTATTTGAGACTGAGGTCCTTTTGTTGACAAATATTTTTTAAACATTGTTTTACGAATCAGGTAAGAGAGAATATTTAAAATTTCTTGTCGAAATGTGGGAGCTGTGAGTGTATAAACGTAGAAGCCTATAATAGTAAAGGACTGTTCGGATTTTGTATGGTCATTGAGGGAGGCAGGGACAAAGATGCTGACAAATGCTACTTTGGTTGCGATCAATGGTAAGCTACCTGACTACACTCATGTTTAGCTACTTTCCTCAGATATAGTCACTCTCGTAAAACAAGATGATAGGAAATCGAAGCGAAAATTATACAGTGGTTCAGTCAACCTAAATAAACGCTTTTAGAATCACCTTAGTGGAAAAGAATTGTCAAGTCCCATTATGAACGTCAACTTCAAAGTGACTTATAGAATATCATAAACAGAAAAGTGTTCTCTCTCCCGTCGCCTAGAGAAGAAATACCTTCTGAAACAAGGCTTAAAATATCGTCTTGCTTCAGCTAGTACTTGGGTACAAAACTAAGTAAAAACTTGTGAGAGTCGATTTTATTTTTGGAATATGATGGACACTATCATGTTCAAAACGTTTTTCCATAAGTCGCTAGATTTTGTGAAGGATAAGTGACGATGTACGTTATTCACTGGAGAAAGGCAATTTTTTCTTCGGAATTACTTTTCGAAGAGGCAGCGGAGCGGGTGCAGGTAAAAGACTGTTTGTTATGTTGTATACTGTTTGTTATAAACTTGAATGATTTCCCAATTTTCTACCTTCTTCACTTTATTTAGTAATTGCATTCTTCTACATTCTCCAAAACGATTACCCGAGTATTCCGCGAACGACGCTTCCGTTCTAATTAGTTTTCTTTCGAACTCACACTGGCACCAAAAGTCAATTGGCGAATAAAGTTCGTATCACGCCCAAAACACTGATGTTTATACATGAAAGCTTTATACATTTTAACATACGAGAAAGATACGGAGAATGACATGCGTACAGAAGAGCACATAATCGAATATGACACATGTCACTGGTTGAGGCATATGACGTCTGTGAAACAAGGATATAAAAACTAGTCAATAAGAATAATCACAAATGAGTTTCGAAAAGAGTGACGACGGAGTTTGTCAACGGTCTTTAACAGAGTAGAAAAGCATTATAGTTATATTGAGAAACAAATATTGAAGTGCTCGTAGTAAATCTGAGTCAAATTGATAAAATTGTACCACCAAAAAATAAATTGCAAATGGGAGTGTGAGTAAAACCATTATTATGATTTGAAATAACAACATTCTTATGAGTTGTCGAACCTTCTGCTTAATGCTGGTTACTCCTGCTCCACCTTTAGAATCCTGCGAAGGTGCAATTCTCATTCTCGTTTGCCTTACATTACTTACAGTCAAAAATGCAAATGTGCACATCACTAACGCCGGCAATAAACACGAAACAAAAATATAGAACATCATAGAAAACATATAAAAGCCAAACCAACTTGGGCGACAAAATGCATATCCGTCCCATTGAAAAAAAATCAAAAGATGACAATGGATGAGCAAGATGACACTTGTCATCAATGCAATTGATTTGTAAGAATTTTTCAATCAGTTCATTCGACGGAGACGAGCATGACGAGATGAGACAAGAAAACGATCAATACTTTTCAGTCATTCATAAAAGACGCTGAAAGGGAGCAGTGGGACGCTAGCAAATGACTTTCCTGATCGATCCGATTTGATATGATTTTTCATTGAAACCAATAATAACCGATTCTTCTTTTCGTCCTGAAACTTTCACTCAGCTTATGCAAGATTATTAAAGCCAGTAGTACGAACAGATTTCCAACAGTGCTAACTGGTATCAAAACTAATGGATAAAATTTCCAGAACTGATCTGCATTGTAATAGATTTCACCAAATGGTCTAACTGCTATGGTTTGATTTGACATTTTTTCTTGCTAACTCTGACTAAATAAAAAGGAACAAAAAGAAAATTCAAATGGAATACTGTTAATCTAGAATCACTGGATAAGCAGGGAATTTCCATTACAGACCAGATAATGGATCCCCTTCTCCGTTTGTAACTAACAAACGATAGCTGCTTTCTAACTAAAAATACTCGGTATGATTGTTGTTCTCGCATAATTGTGTTTTATCTAAATATCGTCAGTGCTTACTCAAAGTCGAAGCAGTCCCTAATTTTATTCGATGCGTCAAATGCTTTTTTTGATCAATACAAAAATCTTACACAGTCGTGTGGATGCTTTTAACAACGATAAGATTGTATTTTTAGATAATAAAAGACTTTCTTTTCATGCTTAAGTCATGTTTTGTGTTCGTGTACATTCTTTGTGCTGCGTTTCTTATTCCACATAATTCAATCAATAAAACAGGTACAACCTGCACATAGCTGTTCGACGAATAATAACAATGAGTTCGATTATGTCATCGGCAAACAGCCAAGACAGCTCTCTATTTCCGAAAGCTTCAGGTCCAAACGATTATAAAATCGAGGTTTTGCTTCTCCTTACAATTAGTTACAATCGAACTACAGTAATTTCGCTTACAAATTATTTTCTAGAAAACAGAATGAATACATCTAATTCAAACGAAATCGATAGTATGTTTATGGTATTGAGGATAACAGGCGCTTCAGCTTTCAATCGCACTGTTTGTTTTGAAAAAGTCACACGATCATTAAATGAATGTTACACCTGTGATTTTGTCTGTTTGCGAAGCACATTTCTTGTACAAAATGAACGACGAAGTATTTGATTTTGATTGCAACAAAATGTTTCCCTTATTTTACAAAAACGGATTTGATGAAAAAATGTTGAAAATAAATGACATGCCGGAAACAAAGAGATAAAGATAGATTTCAAAGTAATGGACATTAATGATTAATTCCGAAAGTGAAAGCGGAGTAATTGACATGCAAATTTTTCTAAAACTTCTTAATCGCAATCCATGCGTATATCGTTCTCTAGATACTTTGTAGTCAGTTCCGAACAAAACATCGAAAATATGATTAAATTATTTTGGTAGGGCATATATGCTGTCGTCACTGGGAATGAACGCAGCGTTTACATGTACGAGAATAGGTATAATTAGAACTAGAAATAAAATATATAAAACCGAGGATTCACAATAAGGTTTTAAAATAAAGGGTGGACAGGAAAATAAGTACATTGAAGGAACACTTGCTTTCAGTCGTGGACACGAACATTTCAACCACTAAAGCATGAAAAGAAAGTC
>CAJNOQ010006185.1:0-14032 GCA_905250885.1 Didymodactylos carnosus
TCTTCCACTTTTGGACCTTATAACACTAGTTCCATATCAGTTTGAAATAAACGAGCAGTCAATGATCAATCTTCAGTGTCTAGGAAACACTCTCGCGTTTTCAAAACTTTTCTACGACATGTAGTACGCTGAATCACTGCATTCACATTCCGTAGAAAAAAATGATCATACAAAAAATAAAAAATAAATTCACTGCAAAAACTCATAATGTTGATATAAAAACACAACATAAACTGTAAATAACATAACATTAGATTAACCAGCAACAAGCAGAGATAAGTTATAATAAAACAAAGGAGCTTTACAACGGCTAAGTTAAAAGTATGACACTACCACGCCAAAAGTGTAGAAATGTCATGCTGGAGATGATGCTAAGATAAAAGTATGGCAACGCCATGGATAAAGCGTAACACTAGTGACACGGTAAAAGTGTAGTGATGTCATGTTTTATTCTGTGTCATACTAAATGTGTAACAATATTACGTTAAAAGTGTGACACTGTTGACACGGTAAAAGTGTAGTGATGTCACGTTTTATTCTGAGTCATACTAAATGTGTAACAATATCATGCTAAACGTGTGACTATGTTACGGTAAAACCATGACATCCAGTTTTTACCGTAACATTGCTACACTTTTAGCATGATATTGTTACACATTTACCGTAACATTTCGGGACAGTGCATAGCCAGACTGGTATTGTGGAAAAAAAGATTGAATATTCAGTGAAATGTATGATTACTGGAGTAGAACTACGAACGAAGAATGAATTGAAGTACATGTACGCAGTAACAGATAAAAATCATGAATGGATGGTACAGGAGAGAAAGAGCAAAAAATATCAACATTTGTTTTGCCTATTATAACAAAATATCCCTTGTGTTATGTGTTCGGTTACGGCCATTTCTTCGTTTAATTGCTTCGAAGATGTCAGTTTGTTATACAATAGAGTCAATAAGTACTAGATTAATGATACAGTATTAATGTGGAGATTCAGTATATATTCATGCATCAGTCGTGAACAGATTCGGAATGATCGTCCACATTTTTAAAATAGCATTATTTTGTTCGCTTTCATCAATCACTTCTTACAGATTTCCCAGGTTCATGATTATGACTGTCGTGTATGATGGTGTTGTTGTATATCTTTGTTGATTCTGATAAAAAAGGGTCAGCGGTCAAAGACCATTATGGACCTAACAATAATAAAGATGTTGTCCGTAGGTGCTCACAGAAAGGTAATTATGGATAAGAAAAACAAAAGAGTGACAATATAAAAAACTAAGAAGACAGGCTACACGACAAAGAAAAGATGAATATCACAAAAATTGGAAATTGAAAACTACTATGTCTGCAGTTATTCAAATCTATTCGTTTGTTGAATATACAAGAGGACTGCATCCAGTAAACATGTTAAAGTATCATGATCAAAGTTTAAGCCATTCAGTAACAAGGTGTCGACTGAGAATGTAGGCATAAAAGAAAGTTTTTGTGAAAGATCTTGTCGTTGAGTATTATATAGGGAACAGTGCAAAAAATAATGCTGGATACCCTCCCTATTATTTCCGCAATTACATTTAGGTGAAACTGTATAACTACGCCGGTGGAGATAGTAATTTAGCGGTGGAAAATTTGCTTTTATCCGCATGAAGATCACTTCCTCCCGTCGCGTAGAGAACTTTAACTTTTTAGAAAAAACACCCATTGACATATACTGACTTTTTAAAGTCTCGCGGTATTTAGATATTTTCATAGCTGATAAATTCGTGTCATTCAGTGTAAGGTCATTCCATTCTCGCGCAACAACAGTAAAAAAGTCTCTATCTGTACTATTTACCGCTATAAAAAAGGATCGCGGACTACTGCGTAAATTGTAGCTTCCATTCAGTTGACGAATTTGTAGATGAGAAGTTAAGTAGAGAGGTACTAACCCTTTTATGATTTTTGCGAAAGCCAACAATCGCAAAATTTTAAAGTGATTCTTTACATATGATGGTGTTGGAGACGACGGTAAACAATATAGTAATTACCTGGACTAAGAAACGATAAAATGCTTTCCTTGACAACTTTTCAGGTTGGTGGTAACGTCTTAGTTATGATGTAACTTGTCTGTAAAATTGAGCATCATCAAATCAACATGCTTGAGATGTATAACAGACGAAAATAGTTGCTCAAACCCTAGTCGAACATCTTGGAACCAAGATCTTGACATCTTAGATTTTTTCGAAAAAATCCTGGTAAGATCTTTGGTGCAAGATGTCAGGATATTTTTTTTCCTAAGATCTTGCCCATGATCTTGTGTACAAAATCCTAAAAATTATCTTGTATCCAAGATCATGGCTCAAGATCTTTGATACAGAAATATTTTGACATATTGTACCAAAGATCTTTGAGTAACCATTGGTTATCATTCATCGTCTTATTTTGCCGATGTCATCCTATATATGAACACCCTATTTTGTGTCTAATGTTAGTATGTTTTCGTCGAAAGCAGAGTCAAAACTCCATGAGTGATGCATTAGGGATCGTTCATCCTAGCGGATGAAATGTTCGTCACTGAGTGGTGAATATTTTTTGTTCCCAACACTTTTTGAAAAAATGCAAAGAAATAAAGTTATTTTCGAAATATGACGTTTTTGAAATGTTCAAGATCCTGGGTACAAGATATCAAGAAATATCTGTATCCAAGATCTTCGGTACAAAAATGTCTTGAGATCTTGTACGCATTTTTTCAAAATCTAGTGCCAAATCCTAACGTAAAATCTTGGGCAAGATTTTGGTTCCAAGATGTTGGACTAGGGAAGTTAGCTGAATTTATTTTGTTATATATTTTTTTATTTTAAGTTGCTACATGTGAACAAAATTTTGGCACAATGTCCATAGAAGACAAGACAAGTGAAGAAGCGGCTAAATGGAACGAAGTGCCGAAAACAACACAAATTTTTGAATCAAAATCGATGGAACATATCAGTAATGAGAAGTCTGCATTTTTCCAGTCAGAGGTGCCCTATGGTATATCTGAGCAAGTTGACTGAAATCAATGAGAAAAGTTACTCATTTCAGTCAAGGGCAACGAGAGGTAAATTTCAAGGGAATACCAGTCTATCGCTCACTCACACTTCTTGTTTTAAAGCGTAATCAGCTCATCGTTTTTCTTTCGTAAATGTGATTTAAACCATTGTCGAAATAAAATATTGTATAACTCAACTTTTGTCTTTTCGTTTATATTCGCTATTCCGTTTATGTAAACGCTAACTACAGAGGCAGCTAAAGATCAAACGATCGTACTCATGAGCAAGGATGCTTATGACGAGAATGCTTATGCGCTTTTGAATGACATACGAAAGTACAAAAATACGGAAGTATTCTTTCTCCTTCACGAGATCTTCAGAGAAACTGGCTACCCAGGTAAGCCTTTTTTTGAGTCTACACGTGTTGAAACGCCTTAGCTTGGACGCGTTTTGACGCGTCAGTGTACTATAAACTCATTGAAACGTGTTCTGACGCGTAAAAGAGAAAACCGATGCGTTAAGATGTGCTAATTACCATCGTGTTCGCATGCGTTGATTTTCAACGCGTTTAGCAAGACCATTATTTCCCATGTCTTGCAGAAAGTGAAAATCTGCACAAGTTCTTTAAAGATTCTGCTTCTTGAAATTTCTTGATCAAGATCTTAATACAGAATTTTCAAGGACATCGAGTTTAGATACATCAACAAATCTGATCAAGATTTACTACGTTTTCAAGTCTGTTGTATCTTGAGAATGCTGTATCAAGATCTTGTTGTTGTCTCTATCACCGTTCTTGTTTTATAGTGCCTACATATATATATAACAGCATCCGCACTATAAAATATTGAGAAATCTTCAAGTATATAACGTTCAACTGAACAGCTTCGATATTGTCTGAACGGTACCGTAAGAGCTGTGAATTTCGTAGTACTGTTGGTACAGTGCAGTATACAGTACTGTTCGTACAGTGCAGTACTGCAGAGCGAGCGCAATAGAATACAGTGGATAAAAATAAAAATAAATGAAAATAATACCTAAACAATCCAAAAAACTATTCTACATTTATACATTATTGTTTCTGTCTCTTTCATACTTTAATTTTTCGTTTGGTTCAATTAGACCAAACATTTCTCTGCAAAACGAGACGGTTCGAAAGTCGGGATGATTCTTAATAACAACTGTATAACAACTTCCCTCGATGTCCCAAAAACCGTCAGAAATAACAGCACGATAAGTACAGCACGCTAAAATCCAACCTTTATTTTCATTTATATTCCTTACATTAGTATCCACTCAGCATCTGTTCTATTTTTAGACACATAAAGCACTTGCCATTTTATACCTAAAATCTGTCAAACTGATGATTTGCGTAGCAGATTTACCTAACACTCAAAGAAATTGAACATACCTCTTACAGTGAGTGATACATCAAAATCTGTTGAATAAGAAAAATCTTTTATTTGTTAGATAGATTCATTCATTCTATGCACACACAAAAGCTTGTCTGTCACTTCAGTATAAATCAAATTAATTATACGAATAATTTTAGATTTAAAAAATTCAATATTTTCAGGAAGAACTGATTCAGTTTTAAAAGAAATGGATTGAATTGAACTTTTACTATTCGGATCTAATCCACATAAAATGAAATTTACCTTCTTTTTTGATGTCACATCGTTTTTCGACGACTTGTTTTCTCTTGATTTCATTGATGCTTTACATACATGTGCAGTAGTATTATCAAATTTTTTTGCTTTTTCCATGTATTGTGTATTTATTATTTTGAGATGTATGCAATAGAATCGTGCGTTTATAGTAATTCTAAAATATAAAAAACACAATGAGTAACAGAGATGTATGATTATCTAGAGATTTGATCAAGGGGAAACAGCTGATTTTTGAGCTGGTTTGAATCGAAAATCGTTAAAAATCGCTTATGATTTTATCATTTTTTCCTTTACTTTCACTATGTCTGATTCCTATTATGTACAAGTAAATCAGGTTCTGCACTATGTATCGCAGTCTCTTTACTTGATTTCCCAAACAAATCACAGAGAATCGGAAAAAATCGGCGAAAATCAGAAAAATCCCAAAATCAGCTGTTTCCCCCTTGATTGACATTTTTGTAACAAGGTGTCTAACTAGGAAACCTTTCGAACTGTTACCTCGCTTCTTCAGCCAAACCCAATGGGTTATAGCTATCCGATCACACTGATTCCGAATATGAACATCAGTGCTGCCTTAGGCCTTCGAAGATCCGGTTTTCTGGAAAACCACTTTTTCAGAAACTCTGAAAAATAATCAAAACCTTTCTGAATCAGTCATGCTTGTAGCCTGCAAATTTCTGATTAAAATGAGACCTCTTCCAGTTCTACATAACCTTTCTTTGCAAAGTTATAGAATTTACAAGAAAAGCCCTAAATTACTTTCGTCTTATTTCTGTAGTTTTGAGCTGACAATGAACATTTAGGACTTTTCTTGTAAATTCTATAACTTTGCAAAGAAAGGTCATGTAGAGCTGGAGGAAGTCTCGTTTTAATCAGAAATGTGCGGGCTACAACTGTGACTTATTTAGAAAAAGTTTCTGAAAAATTGATTTTCCAGAAAACCGGGTCTTCGAAGGCTTAATGGCAGCTCTCATGTTCATATTCGGAACCAGCTTGGTCGAATGCCTATAACCCACTGGGTTTGGCTGAAAAAGCTTGGTAACAGTTCGAAAGGTTCCCTCGTAACAGTCTGGTGTACTGCAGAGTGGCCGTCCCCTATAGCAAAAATATTCGAATATGAAAGGAAAAGAGAATGTGTGCTTTAAAGATACTTTTTAAAATACCGTAGACGGTTAAATTAAAAACGACAGAAATTCAAGAACAAATTTTTAGATATGTCAGACAAGTAGATGCAATGTTAGAGTTGATTGGCGCCGCTGGCACAACATCGGACGATAAACACGGAGATACTGAATGCAATGCAAATCAAAAATTTTGTCTTTACGATGCGAGCCTATTTGGAAAAAAGATTGAGTTTTTCTGAAGACACTCAGTTCTGGGGAAATAAGATGGAGTTCTTGTGTAAGTATACAACGTTATGAAGAAAAAAGATGAAGTTCTGGCAACCATATACTAAGTTTTAAGTAAAAAAGATGGAGTTCTTTTGAAACTACTCTTAGTCTGAGAGAAAAAAGATAGAGTTCTTCTGAAAATTTACTCAGTTTTGACGAAAAAAGCTGGAGTACTTGTGAAAATTATTGTCGTCCTTGTCATTTTGTAATTTTGTTTAGTTTAATTATTTTTATTATTAGAAGTATCTTTATATATGAAAGTATCAAAATAAGAAGTCAATCAACTCATATATTTATTTAAAGGTTACATTATGATGATGCAATACTAAATAGAACAAAAAAAAACAGGAATTTTAATGATGTATTGCAAATTTCGTGATTGTCACAATACACTTTTTAAAAAGTCTGGGTTTTAAAAATCATTCTTGGTCTTAAGAAAAGCAAAGGACGAGGCGATTATTTGATGGAATCGGTCCCTGCTTGAATTCCATCGACACATACATGGTTAGATGCAGAATGGACAGGAGAACATTTCTAGCCACTCGGCAGACCTTAGAAATGCTCTCAGAAAAAATTCGGTCCAATTAACTGTAATCACTTCTGATACGTATTATCGATCATATTTTCGAGTGTATCTCTATCGGCTTCATACCTTAGTAAAACTATTATATGTCATTCGAAAGCTCTTTTTCTGCGCTATATTTCTGTATATCACATATACGGAAATAGTAGTTCTGAGGCCAAGAATGTTTAGAAATACTTCCGTCTACGGAAAATAATCTACTATGTGCAAAAGTCTAAGATAATCTATAACACCCTTTATCATTCACCCACTACGATAGACATACCATTTGATAGAGAATTTCTCGCGCTACAAGTTCATATATATATGATAGTGAAAAACGTGTCCTAGGATCCCTTGACATTAGAAATGCTGCCTGTACTAACATAGGCACCAAATTCACAAAGCCCCGCGCATATGCTGCAGATTTAACAAAACGGACTGATGCACAACTGGGACGAAAACCCTTATTTAGTCCATTTTTTAAGAAGAGCAGAAAGAAGGCTGTCGAGCTATATTTGTTAATCGAACAAATGGCAATATACTTAGGAACTTATTTCTTTTGCTTTCTTGCTTCTGTACTTTGAGGCAAAAAGAAAATACTCACAATTTTTCTCATTGTATCAACGATGTCGATCTCACTGCTCCATTTTCGCCGAAGAGAGATTCAGTATTTTGGCAGAAAATACGTTTTAGCACAGCTAAAAGTCAGAAATCTGCGCAAATCTGAGGTGTTTGCCGCTGTTCATTTATTTATGGGCACTGTAGACAGCTAAAACTACGATATTCGTACTCAACAATCAATTGTGCATCAAATGAAGTGTAAAAAGTGATAATTTTGACTTTAAATAACTTTTTACTGCAACTGCATCTCAAAACACCTTGTGGAAATCGAGTGTTCTGTCATTCCTGTTGACTTTGAAGCGCTGTAACATAGATATTCTGAATCAGCACTGAATTGTGCGTCGAATAAAGTACAAGAAAGCCTATTTTGAATGAAAAAGCTTTTTTACTCAAGCAAAAAGTGGAAAACCTTGGAAAATCCGAAGTTTTGGGGGTTTTCCTCCTTTCCTATGCACTCTGGAATCCTCATTTATACATATTCAGATGTAGAACGAAGTTGTACGTCGAATGGCGTATAATTCAACAGGTTTGGAAAGAAAATTTTTCAGGTTTTTCCGAGATGATGTCAAGGTTTTGGACAAGAGGTCCTCGAGTGTTTTGCATTATTTCCCCGAAAATTCGGGAACGGTTCATGATAGTACTCTGGGTCTACTTCATGAAACCGTAGAGAGCCCTTCAAACGGAGCATCTTCGGTTGCAAAAATCTCTTTGCAAAACGGCCGATGATGTTTTGTCTATGTCTAAAGAATAAACTATTCCTAGCGAACGCTTAACGGAAACAAGCTCTAATTTTTATCATGGACAGTACTCATATCAAGATAGCTCTGGTAAAAGTTTAAGCTCATTAGCATTTGATTTGACGGACATATGGCGTAAGCAAAAGTTTCTTCTGGAAAATCGCTTTTTTTCCATATTTTATGACCTTTTTTGCAAGCACTCTAGCGTCAAGAGAAAGCACTTTGGAAAAAAATGTTTAGAACACATTTCTCTATCTGCTCTGAAAATTCAAGAAAAATCTGTGGAAGTTCATTGAGCAACTTAGTTCGCCCCTTCGCTCTGCCTCTAGAGGTCTGCGAAGTTCACTTTTTCATTCTGAAACCCGGTTTTTTCCCGGAAAAAAAACATCTACCGACTCCGATTCCGGTCGCCAAAAACAAATTTCTTTTAACTCCGATCCCGATCCCGACCCCGACAAACTCAGAAAATGTTTTCGGTTCCAACTCCGACTCCGAAAAATCCCGATTTTTTTTTGTTGTATAACGACATCTAAGTGGAGAACTATGAAGGGAGAAACCAATGAACGAATCGATATGAAGGGAAATGCTTTATAGTATGACAATAACATTCATTGTTTATTTGGTGGGTTGGTGGAAATTACAGACTCAAAATGACGAAAACATTTTTAACAAGAAGCGAACTCGAAAGCTAATAGAAGATCGTGATGAATCAGTCATATTTGTCAAAAAAAAGAAAACGTCCAAATCAAGTGAATTGTGGCAATAGTTTCATCACATTGTAGTCAACGGTCATCAACAGCAGTTTGTATCTTGTAATGCATGTAAAGCATTATTGATATACACATCAACAAATGGTACGAGATGGAACTTTCTTTGCGGGTTCCAAATTGGAGTTGAACCAGATACTTGATCTGATGGTTTTTTGGACGCAAGGGGTTGACTCGCACAAGTTTCTTCGCCGTCATTGTGGTTTTGCAAGTAATTTTACGATAGTCGACTAGAAAAACTTTCTGCGAGATGTTTGTACTTTGATGTTGTAACCACATGTCTCTGTCATTAAAAATGCCTATTTCATTAGCAATGCATGAACAGAAACGACGAAATTTTCGCTTTCTGGAAGGCGGTGCACGAAAAGGACGAACAATCCTTGAAAATCCACCAAATTTAGAAACAAAGAATAAACATTTTGAACGAAAGACTCCTATCTACGTCTGGCTTTTGATGAGAATAAGGGTTTGCTGCGGGATTTCGAGACTCGCGATCTATTTTCTGTATGCTTGACTTTCTGTTATCACAGCTTGTATCTCCGGAGAAAGGATTGAGGATAGAATAGAGTGAGGTCTGTCAGTAAGGGGACACCTCCTATATCCTGATCGGGATATATATCCCGACCGGGATATAGCTATATCCCGATCAGGATATAGAAAAAAAGTAGTATCCCGATCGGGATATAAAACACGAAATTTCGTCGTAAAAACGATTAAGGGGAAAATGACGACGTTTTGGGGTAAAATTGACTTCACCATTAGAAAGAGCTCGAAAAACTACATCGGATTCTGTTGTGTTTGATCGAAAGTGTATCAAGCGCCCAGCAACTATTTTTTCGAATACTAATTTATAACAAATTTTAGTCGAATTTATATCCCGATCGGGAAATAGGCTGTTAATCTTTTACTGCTCATAATGGGATATACTCTTGATCTAATCGCTTTCCACGTCGACCGTGTTTTTTTATTTCTTCCTTTTCGATGCCCACATATATTGAAACACAATTCTTTTCTCATGCGTCGACAATATATAAATATACGTGCTTTGTGTTTAACGGGGATTTTTCTAACTATCCGTTCTTGCAGATAAATTGCCTTATGTTCTTTATAAGTGAATCACAACTTGCTGTATCTTTTAAAACGTATATCAGTCGTGAAGCCAGCATTTCTGAGGATGCCAAGAGAACATCATCATTCCAGGCGTTGTGGCATTTATACTCATATTGCCTGGCACGGTAACACTCCTTTTAAACTAATTAGATTTGATGAGAAACATGTTAATGTTTCTAAAATCTATATCCTGATTGGGATATAGATTTTCTTGATATCCCAATCGGGATATCGAATTATATCCTGATCGGGATATAATTTCAAACTATATCCCGTTCGGGATATAAAAAAAATTTTGCTGCAAAAAATGATATCCCAATCGGGATATATATCCCGATTGGGAGTATATCCCGATCGGGATATGTCTCCACACTGACAGTAGAAATTTAGTAATCGGGCGATTGATAGTTTTCATCTAGTAGCAACTAGCGATTCATCGCCCGATAATTGATCGATTTAACTATTGCCAGTTACACATGCAGACGCATCTAGTTAAAAGTCCCTTTTCCAACTGGTAATCTAGATGGCAGCTAGTCGTATATCGCCCGATTACAAACGAATTGTATCTAGATTTTTCCCATAGGTGATGTTTGCCTGGCTATGTTTAAAACTCTCCATACTAGCAATTTGTTGCGGGAGACGTTTTTACTTATATCGATTTGATCAAGAATCGCCGTTTTCAAACTGCAGTTTTGATGGCATTTGGAAAAACTTTTCTAAATCGGCCAAAATCAATATTTTCAGATCTGGTTTGTCTTCTCTTACATCCGAACAGAGAAAGTTTAATAGTTCCATTTCCGTTCCAGTGGCAAGGCGAAAAGGTGAAAAGTTTCCTGTTTTTTGGTAGACTGTAGTAAAATGGCCTTTTGTATCAGGAAAACCCGTTCAAAGCTAACCTCTGATATATGAAAAGAAAGACGGCATTGAGGCACAAGATCATATGTTTGGATTCTACGTTGATGCATAGCATCAAGTTAAATTAGATATCTTTTCGTTGTGTTTTTGGTTTGAAAGTAGTGAAAATTGAAGCTTCGCAGTATTTCACCTATATTCTTTTATTTCTATGATATAAAAAAATGTTCAATATATTTTTTTGTAGAGAATAATTCGTCCTTTCAAAATCAAGCCGAAATTTGAGTGATGAAAATCGAAAGAGATACTGAGGCCGGACCGCCATTTATTCTGGCTTAAGAAAAATCTCAATTGTATGTTCTTCACTTGATTATGTTCGCTCATTTATTTCTATTTACTTTTTTTATTAACCGATATAGAAAATCATGCCAGAGTATTTGTGATTTAGAATAAATAGTTTAGAAAATTATTGACAATTATTTTGAGGCAGTCTGTTTTAAATTTAGATATTATAGTTCACATGAAATAAAACTAAGGTGATCATTAAAACGATAAAATAATTTTTTGAGAACAATCAATAATGAGAATAACGATACCATTTTGTAATAGGGTTGATTGTAGTTAAGTTCAATTTTTTATTTTTTTTCTAGTTATTGTTGTCGTCGAGATAGATTTCAATTTCGAAGTCTGCTTTCTCATAATGATCGTAGTAAATGTTTCTACTAAAGAGGTTGGCGTTATGGTGACTAGTTTCGATTTTGATCTTGAAGTTGCTTTTAACAGTAAAGTTGATGTGTGTTTCTTAGTCCCTGTCGTGAGAATTGTCATTTGTGTAGTCGTACGAGTTGTTTTTTGTTTATTATTTGTCTCAGTTATAACCTTTAAGGAGGGTTTATTTTTAACACTAGTAGCAAACTTTGCAGTAGTTGCAATGAAAGTTTTCTGAGAAATTTTAGATAGGATGTGAGTTGCCACTGGTTTTGTTGTAATCACGGATCGAACGGAGGTAATTGTGAATGGTACTTTTCTTGTGCGAACGATAGGTGGAGAGGAGGTTATTGGTTTGACCACACTAGATATGGGTAGTTTGAAAGTTGGTTTCATAGTAGTAGCGTTAACGACTTTACTTAGCGTTGTTGTCTGAAATTTGTTAGTGACATGAAGGGACTTTTTGGTACTTGAAATCAGCAATTTTTTAGCCATGGCAGTGGCTGGTGTCTGCACAGAAGTGTTAACTTTATATGTTATTAAACGGTCAGACGTTTGCGATATAATTATAGATTTTGTTGTCGGTTTGTGTAATTGAACTGTTGTTGGTATATTGTTTTGTAATCTTGTTTGAGTTGTTTGATCGAAGTATGATGAACTTATTTCCCTAGATTCGATTGTTGTACTATCAAGAGCCGTTTGTGTTGTTGGTATTTTATAGATTGATCTATTTGCACATTTTTCTTGAAAACATTTTTTAACTGAATGTGGTTTGCTATAATTACTACATATTGACGTATTACATGAGACTTTTCGTGTCATCGATGAATTCTGACAGGTACCAACACACTGTTGAGTAAAATTAACAAAACAAATAGCCACTTAACATAATGATAATCAATATTTACTTACTTCAGACCAATAGCTAATGATCCATTGGCCGCATTTCTTATTACACAAACGCTCTTCAATTGGTTTCTCAAAATCGTTACAAATCGCATTTGGTTCATTACAAGTCACTGTTCGTCTTTGCATGGCGCAGGAATCAATTGAACAATTCTAAAATTTTTAGAGATGATGATCAACAGTTAGATCACCCGAAGAAACCTACCCCAATCCAAGGACCAGTTTTCCATTGATAGTCACTTTTGCATGATGGTAAAGATTTTTCAGTACAAGTTTGAATAACTGTCGGTTTTACCAAATGTGCACATACATCAGGTGGTACAGCATGTAAAACATTATTGATTCTTTTTGTACAAACAACACTGCGTCGTTGATAAGCCATGGATGCGCAAGAGCCAACGCACGATTGCCATTTACCAGTTTTCCAGTTTATAGGACAAGATTTTTCTTCACATGACACAATTTTTACACTAGGTTTCGATTTTTCAGTACAGTATCGATCATCAGCAGTTGTTAAGTTATTTTTTTTACATAGTGGTCGTAGAGTTTGTTGTCCACTACCGCACGAAACAGAGCATCCACTAACACTCCAAGCCCAATTAAACGTAGAATTAACTTCTTCTATAATGCTATTTGTAGAATTGATTGAATTCGGCATAAAATAGGTGTATTCAATGTTCACCTCTTTGTCAAGTACAAGTATCATAATATCCAAGTCATCATTCAGTGGACCTGTTCCTTGAATTCGTTCACGTTTTCCGTTTCTTTCATAGGATATCATTGTTCCACCTATTTCATATAAGTCATTATCGCGAATTGTGTAGTTTCCATTTAGATGGAATCGATCTGACTTAGAAAAATAATGTTTATATCACAGAAGAAATAAGATGACAGAAAACCACTTACCACCTGATTTTAATGCCAGAAAATTTGGCGAATTCGATAACTCTTCTACTTTAAAATTTCGAGAACCATTTGGTAACATTCCAGCTTCGACATATCCCACTAGAATATTTGCATGAAGTTGGAGCGAGAAATTTCAAAAACTTGGAACTTTTCGTGCTTTTAATTATCATACTATTAAAGTTTTCAAAAGCAATACTACACTACATTTGAAACTAATGAATTATTATCCGTCCCAGAATATAATGCAGGTTGCCAGTTTTTTGAATAACTCAGAGGGAAATGAAGATAGATACCTATGCTTTTCAGTTTTGGAAACTAGACACCTGAAGCTATCATTCCATAAGCAAAATCGTTTTCGGAAAAAGTTCGGAAGGTCGTTTTTCAGAGGATCTTTGGGAAACTAGCTTGAATTTTCTCAAATTCGACTAGCAATCTATTAATCTTTTTGCATAGGTAGATAACCCAAAGTCTTCTCTATAAAACTGGAACCAAGCGACATCTTCAAAAATCATGGTTGAGGCGCTACGAACATTTTTCTCGAACGGCTAGGACTCCTTTATCAATAGGTTTCGAACTATCCGAAATGCATGAAAACATAGGTTATTGACTATGCCCAGTCTTATGGCAATGTCTGTTTTTAGAAAAAGCAATACTTATTCAATGGTTTTAATCTAAGCATTTATTAGAGATCAATCGCCTGGGCATTATAGATCTCGATTCCCAATATAGTGAATACAAAAAGCAAACAAGAGAGAATGATAAAAAGGATATAAAAGTTACACAAAAAGGAAA
>CAJNOQ010006186.1:0-14031 GCA_905250885.1 Didymodactylos carnosus
TCGACATTTTTTAATGTTTTAACAAAATCTTCTGTACCCGCAGAGAACTTTCCATTCTGCACCATTGATCCTCATGAAAGTATGAATAGATATTTCAGCCTTTTTGTGAACAATGCCGTACATGTTTTCTGTTTCTTTTAGATCGTGTTCCTGTTCCGGATGCTCGCTTTGAATTTTTAACAGAATTCTATCAACCACTAAGGTATTGTACTGTACTGTTTTCGTACATTTTCATAATTTTGATAATTCGCACATTCGCTAAAGGAGAGAGCACTTATTTAATAAATATCATAAATTTTCTTCATATTTTTTCCTTAGTAAAGTACCGGCATTTTTGAATGTTGTTGACATAGCTGGTCTAGTTAAAGGAGCTTCAGAAGGACAAGGTAATTAAAATTCAATTTCATTTTAACGGAAGCCAATCAGATGTATTTTTCTTAACTTAGGTTTGGGAAATGCATTTTTATCGCATATAAAAGCCTGTGATGGAATATTTCATATGATTCGTAAGTTTAGTGCTCACACTCGCTGGTTTATGCGCTTTGAACAATAAATTTTTTGTCTTTGCTCAAGGTTTGTTCGATGAAGTCGATATTGCACATGTAGAAGGAAGTGTTGATCCAATTAGAGATATTGAAATTATAATGGATGAATTAAGGTAAAAATATTGAACAATATTCATTATAATTTTTGTTGTAAATAAATTTTTTCTAGACTCAAAGATATCGAGATGGCAAATAAGATTCATGATGACTTGGAAAAAAAAGCTATACGTGGGGGTGATAAAACTTTGAAACCAGAATTGGTATAGTAACGAAATTTAATAGAAACGATACAACTTATATTTTTTCCTTTGAAGGAAACTGTTGCAAAAGTACTACATACATTAATAGAAGAAAAACGAAGTGTACGTTTTAATGACTGGAACGAAAAAGAGGTACGATTGTTATTTATTTTTTATTTTAAAAATTCAACATACTATTAATATCTTGTTTGTATTATCAAACGTAGATTGATACTCTCAATAAACATCTATTTAATACATCGAAACCAATGGTTTATCTATTAAACATGTCCGAAGAAGATTATATCAAGAAAAAAAATAAATGGTATATAAAATCTTTAACTCAATAATTCATCACTATCATTTACATATTTGTATTTAGGCTATCAAAAGTGAAACAATGGATTGACGAAAATGATCCTGGAGCGACAGGTAAGCATACTAATTTGTTATTATTGTCAAAGTATATATTTCTTCTTTGTTTAGTTATACCGTTAAGTGCAAATTATGAATATAGATTAGTTGATTTGTCACCTGAAGAAAAAGAGAAACTAGTTAAAGAAACTGGTGCAACTAGGTATGAATAAAGATTTTTTCATTGTCGCTCTCTACGTTTGTCTTTCAATCAAAACAAATTTACTATTTAAACGTTGTTGTTTTAGTGGATTAGAGAAGATAATAGTTGCCGGCTATCGTGCATTGCAATTATGTTATTTTTTCACGTGTGGTAAAGATGAGGTGAAAGCATGGACTATACAGGTAAGTTCAACAGGAGTGAACAATTTTTATTTATTCTCAGCAAACCATAGTTCCATGTCACAGATCCTTTAAAGTACAAATATCGTATTTTGGATAATGTTTTCAAAATCATGTAAGGATTTTTCCTAAACAACCCTAGTGTTTCTACTTTCCTCCTGCAATTGTTGAATGTAGTTTTACAAAATTTCTTTAAAAACAAAAATTATGAACAGAAGAGTTTCAGCCGTTCACAGATCTGTACTGGAATATCGGTAGGATGTGTAAATCTAATTATCTATTTTTTTGCAGGTGGGCACACCCGCACCTAAAGCGGCAGGTAGAATTCATGGTGATTTTGAAAAAGGTTTTATAATGGCTGAAGTAATGAAGTATGAAGATTTTAAAGAACATGGAAATGAAAATGCTGTAAAAGTATGTGTAAAAAAAACGTAGGATGTTACTCATTTTGGTAGTAATTCCGATTTTCTAGGCTGTAGGTAAATATCGTCAACAAGGTAAACAATACATTGTGGAAGATGGAGATATCATTTATTTTAAAGTGAATGCTGCAGCTGGTTTAACTGCTTCTAAAAAGTGATAAATCTTTTTCCTATGATTAAGACATGTTAGGCAAATGAAAAACAACTTTTTTTTTTGGATACCATCAATATGTATAAGCGCCCCGCCTTAGTTTTCATGTTTTTGTTCTAAAGGTTGTTTTGCTGTTTTTATTTTTTCCATTTATAAGTAAATATGACGATTGTTATTAGTTCTTCACAAGTAAATCTTATAAAAAATGTTCTATACAAATTTGACACTGGTTGTTTTGTACTCTCAGATTTTTGAGAGTTAATATAATTCACCCATAAATTTTAGATGGCTTGGAATCCCGCGCAAGGATTTTTTTCTGATCAAAATTCTCAGAATAATTATTATAATCCAGTTAATAATGATCAACAGCAATATTATCCACAAACGTTTGATCAATCCGGCCAATATTATCAACATTCAAACCAACAACAAACACAAGCACTTTATCCAACACATTTTATCCCACAACAACAATATCAGACTGTAGGTGGTAATTTTATGCCATCATCAAATCCAGTAGGATTTTATAAACCGAGCGATTATTTAAATCAAAATTCACAACAGAATGATCCAACAATTCCCGATGAGTTGATCGATGAGCCACCATTGTTGGAAGAATTAGGAATTAATTTTGATCACATATTTATGAAAACTAGATCAGTATTAAATCCATTTTCTAGACCAGATGCAGCAATTTTAGATGATATTGATTTAGCCGGTCCATTAGTATTTTGTTTAGCATTTGGTTTTAGTCTACTACTGTTGGGTACGTAACAGTCTTATTGCTAGTTGTTTGTGAAGAAGAATTGTTACCATTCAATGAAATATTTTTTGCTTAGCATCTCGTAGATAAAAGAATGAATAGTTGCAATCCATTCTCTTTTTGAAAGGAACAATAATATTTAATTGTGTTTTGGAATTTTTATTTAGGTAAAATACATTTTGGTTATGTCTACGGCATTGTTCTTATTGGATGTGTTGCCATGTATGGTTTATTAAATATGATGTCTGAAAAACCTTGTTCAGGAATTTATGTCACTAGTGTACTTGGCTATTGTCTACTGCCAATGGTTTTATTATCATTTTCATCATTTATATTCAAATTAAATGGTCCTATTGGACTTATTATCGCAGCATTTTTTATATTTTGGTGTTCAACATCAGCTTCTAAACTATTTTCTACTTCACTATCAATGATCGGACAACAAGTACTCGTTGCCTTTCCATGTTGTCTATTCTATGGCGTTTTTGCTTTATTAACCATTTTTTAACGTTAGTCTAATTAACGTTATTTTTAATTACCTATCTCATTTTTGTATTTCCTCATTCTTGTTTTGCAGTGAGAAAATAAAACGTATGTAATCACAAACATGAACAAATAGATCATCTTATTTAGAGACTAATTAAAGTACAAAAAAAGAAAGAAGCTAGTCTGTAGTTTCTTGATCAATTTTTTTACTATTAGTTCGTACTCTACACAATCTGAAATAAGTTAGTTTTCTGCTAACAGAAGACAAAATTAATTAATATGAAGCATTTGTAGGATGGGAACTTTGTATTAGGTTATGAGTAACCTAAGAAGATAATAAAATATTCTGAAACATTCTAAAATGATGACATATTCCGAAATATTTTAAGATGATGAAACATTGTATATGTATACGTCTGTTTTCAGTTGTATTTGAATTCACTTTTCTAGTTATAAAATAAACTGTTTATGGTACATATAAGAGAGTTCTAATCGAGATGAAATTAATCTAACACTTTAAAAAAAGCTTTACCGATTGATACCTAATAGGTTACTTCACTTCTGATTTTCCTATAAAGTATCAAACACAAAATGGACAGACATTATTTAGAAAAAAACATGTATATAAATAAATTAACAATTTAGCGAAACACATAAGAAAGCCGTATTACTTTTTTTTCTGGAACAAAAACAAAATAGCAAGACAAAAAACATCAAAATAATAAAATTTGAAATAACAACGTGTACTTGATAGTGATTTAGATTAAAATTAAAGAACTACCAACATCTTCATTTTCACTTGCATAGCTGTGCTTTTTTGGCATAACTTGGAGCAGAGAGACAAGCACCAAAGTAATTTCGAAAGACTTCTGACTGAAAATTTTCGTGATTTCAATGTTAACGAGAATTTTCATGAATAATTGTCAAAATATATCGGGACAATCTGACCATTGTCGTTGCCAATATCGATTATTAGAACACCAAACATCTTCGCCAGTTATCGAATGTTTTTCAGTACGAAACCACCTAGAAGATAAATAGATAATGAATCATAATTGTAGAGCAAATAAAACAAATTTCATTTTCTTACATTGGTGTCCAGTCATCTTTGCGCTTTTCACGTTCTAGTCTTGCTGCACGTTGTTTTTCTTCTAAACGATTTTTTTCTTGATTCGCCGTATCAATATCACCATCTTCCATTTTTCTCATATCTGGACGAAATCGACAATCTGTTGGAGGACACTGTCGTTTAACGTCATCAGTTAATTCATTCAATGCCATAGTAAATAGATTAAAGTTATAATACTAAAAGAAACGAAATAGTTAGGAATCGATCACATATAAGTTAAAATTGTTTTACTTGTGGAGAATAATCTAGTTTTGGAATGATTTTCCATAACTGGTATGAATTTGGAGGTAAATTGTGTTCGTTTGTGTTATCAGGTACGTCTTCATTGTCTAGATCTTCACTTTCATCGGCAACGAGTGATGCTGTTGCTGAGGATTTTGTTGATTGTTTAGGTTCTTTTTTCATTTGTTTAAGGAATGCTTCGAAATTGTCTATATCGATTGAAAAAAATGAATCTGTCCAGAAACCATATAGACCTCGAACTTTTTGTTTACTAAATTAAAATGAAAATAGAAGTCAGTAAGTGGCGGAAACGATGATTACTTACTTTGAATCATACACGTATCCTTCAACTTTATGCAACTCTCTAGTGGACCATGAATACGGTTTAAAATTGAGCACAGCCCTTAGTTTTCTTGTGTGATTCACTACTTCCATGGTGCCATGCTAAACAGAGAGAACATAGTACATGAGACGAACAAAAACTCGTTTAAACTAAAATAATTACACAGCCACCCTGATACTTGACTAACTGGATAGAAAATTCCGGCCAAAGAAATTCAGTTTTGTAGTTCTTATCTTTGGAAATGAGAAGGACGGAGTATACCAAGTGCTAACAAACTAATCTTTTAGTATTTCTGATGAACAGCATTCATTTAGTTACGTACATATTCAAACCACAATTTTCCAACAACGATGTTATGAATGGTACAGGTCAGACTTTCCCAAGTATAAATTTCATTGTGCCTAAAAGTAACAAACGTTAACTATATTTATAGATGGGTTTTGATATTGTTCTCTCGTACCTCTTTAATTCTAATGTCAATGTTCCTTTCGGTTCAACAATCATTTTTTTAACAGTAAATTTCACTTTTGGCAAAATACTTCCATAGAATTTCCACCGATTTTCTAATGACTCACATGTAAATGCTGATACTGGCTATTAGAAATAAATCAGAATTCATTATCAGATATTGAAATATAGTTTTATAAACTACTTACAGGATGATGACATACTTGTTCGCTCATGAATCGAAAACTCAGTTCTTCTCTAGAAGAAAAATCTAATTATAACGTGTGCTGTAACGTTTAGTCTATCAATTACCTGGAAAATTCATATGTTTCACCTAACAATGGGTTAAACGGTTTAGATAATCGATCAATATTACTGGCGATCGATGATACCGCAAAGGCTGCTACATACTGAATAAACGAAAATTGTAATGTGAAAATTTTACACATAATAGAACAAAATCTTACCTGCATCCTCATGATCGGGTCATCACATTGCTCTGCTTTATCAAGTAGGTAAGAATAGAGAACATTTTCTGTAAAACGTTGCAAGAATGATACTGGCTAAAACATAGAAAATAATCGTATCATCATGTTAGTGTACAAAAATAGAGTAGACAATATTTACTTCATTCCAAATTATTGGCATTGAAATTTTAGACAATTCTTTTCCGATACATTGTTTCAATATACTCCAGATGCTAATCTGTGAACGATCAAACATCTGAACTGGTAATTTTGTTCTAAAATAAAAATAAATATTTCTTTTTCAAAAAATAATTAATAATAATAATTGATTTCTACGAGATGAAATGCGATTGTTTGTAAAATGTGATAATTAGAATTGATTGTAAACAGAAAAAGTATTTTATTTCAAATCTTCACGAATGTTTCATTAACATCCATAATTTCTTGTGATACAAAATTCTGTTAGTTTATCAAAATGTGATGATGAAGAAGAAAAAATTATTGTAATTAAAAAGAACAACAATTAAACACTAATATCTCACAAAGAAAGAGTAAATGAAATATAAATTTGTAAAGAAGAAACAGTGAGACTTTGTATATTCTTGTCCGGTACTTGTTAATAATATTCTTCCTTATTCACTATTTTTCTTTTGACTATGAATCAGTATTTATTTCAAAAATGAACTTACTACATCTTACATTTGTATTTCGTTTTCTCATTGATAGAAACAAAAGTTTTTGTAATTTCTATCAGCATATAGTAAAATCAAGTAGCTGATTATTTTGTTTATTGTCTTAAAATGATATTTAATAACAGTTATTTGAGAAAAACCTTATGTCTTTTTTTTTTCAATTTTAAAATTTATATAAAGTTGTTCATATTTGAAAATATGATACCTATGGAATAATAATGTAAAACCTGTATATCAGAAAAATATTAGAGTTTGTAGGTTTACTATGTACTGACATTGAATATTGATATAAAAAAATATTTTGATAACTCGAATTTGTTTTTTCATACTTAATGATTGAAATGTGTTTTTTATCTCTATAACAGGATGTCAAAAAGGTATTATCAAAATAAAGACAAAGAAGGTAGAATAAATTATGTATATATGATGTTTTATGAAGATTTGAACCACAACGGAAATAATTCAAAAATATATTTAACACAATGAGAGGAAAAAGAATGAATGAAAAATAGTCGTATAAATAGATTTAAAATGTTTCAAATCTTCTCCAAAATGAACGTTAAATCAAAGAAACCTTGTGGTAATGCGATATAGAAAAGAAAAAAATTGCCTGAGTGATATTGAATTATTTGAATTTTAGTTATTCTTCAAAAATCTCAATGTATATTTTGATTTTTGAATCTTTTTCTGCTTCGCTTTTTCTCATTTTTTTTTTGCTTCTAAGATTTTCCGGTTTTCTGATTTTGAACTTTTATCTTCTAATTTTCATGCCTTGTATCGGATAATCTTGATTATTCTAGTCATACGTACCGATTTATTTTAAGTATTTTATTCATAAATAGTTAAGCACTCGAGATTTTATTACTTCTGGTTTTTTTATGTTTAGTCTACGACAAAGTTTATGTCGTATAATAAAAGTCTTTTTCTTTATGCTACAAAACTATAGTAGATTGAACTAGATGCTATAAGAATATATAGGAAACGAAACATTTGATTCTCTTCGGCATTATAATTATTTTCATCAAAGAACAAAAGAAGAAAAGTGTGAGATCCAGCGACGTGTATTTTTACTAATTTTTTTTATTTTTTTTTTTTGTTTTTGTATATAAAAAAAGTCAAGAAAATCAAAGCTACATGGTCTAGTAAGACATGAGAAGAAAAAGAGAAAATTTAATAAGATATAGTATATATATATATATATATATATATAATCAGGCATTACTTGTTCAAAAAGAAAAATTAATACTTTATTTTTTTCTGTTGACTTATAATAGAAATATTATACGAGTCTATAAAATTTTCAAAAAAAGAAAAAAATAGTCAGTTAGGTCATAGAGAAAAAATAGAGGACGTGCTAAATTTTTCTAAAATCTTACCTTCCAAAATTTCGACGTGTTAAACCGATCCATTCTTTTGTTAGCTCGTTTTGAATATTTGAACTTTGTATTGGATCATAAGAGTCTATGACTTTCAAAAATGAAAATGAAAATATACATTTCAAAAAATATTATTTTAATTATTACCATCATCTACATCAAAAAATTCATCATCTTCGCCATTTAAATCATCACTCATTATTTTAGTTTGTAACGAATTTTGATGAGTGAATGATGACTTATCATTACAAATAAACAAATCTAAAGAACAAAAGAAAAACAAGAGACTCAACGATGTTTCCGCTATTGTTCTTTTAACAATTTATTCAACAACAACACGTGGTGAAAAGAAAAGATTATTAGAATCAATTATTTCTTAATCCTCATGAATTTTTATACGTAACGTGTTATCAAAATTTCTTAATAACACTAAAATTTGAAAGATAATCTTTAAATGCAACGTACTATGATCTATTTCAAAATATTGTGATCGTAGAATTTTTTTTAAAATTGTAGAATAATTTTTGATGAGTAGTAACCTTTTACGCTTAGAACATCAATAATTTCATGAAAAATAACTGTGTCATAGTTTTCTACAAAACTTTTAAAGATTCAATGATGAAAACAGATAAAAATGGTCTAAAATCATTTATTTGTCCCAAAAAACAAGTTCTCTCACTTTTATTTGAGAACAAATATTGTCACGAGAATGATTTATAATATGAGATTGATCCGAGGAGTATACATTCGATCTAATGACTCTCAAGAATAACGATAGATGAAGAGTGCAGATTTATCTGAAAGTTTGGAGAATAGTCTGCGGATTTAAACCTATCCACTGGAATTAAAAATCTATTAATAAGAATGTGTTTTTTGAATAGAACAATCCACAGTTACTATATTTAGAAATAGATCGTAGGACAAACGTAACTGTTCTCAAATTGGGTGGAAAAAAATAAACGATTGTTTTATATCGATTAGAAAATTTTAATTTCAATTTGAAAATAAAACTTAATGATGATCATTAATAATATTTGTCGGGAATAAAATTACTTGTTATATTCTACTTTGATATGCGTAGAGAGAAGAAAACCTTGATTCATTAGAGCGTAAATACGACCATAAATGATAAATAAACTATACATATTTTTCATCGATAATCAAGTTAGAATTAAGTAAATTTTCATCGTTTAATTGCTTTGCTTAATTCAACTCATTTATCCTCATAAATTTCAGTAAACAGATAATATTAACAATTTCTCAAACTGAAATTCTTAAATTATGTTGACTCTATTTGTACCTTAATCGTGACATTTTTAAAAATAAGTCATCAGAGTATTGACGATATATAAAGATTTCCCATACTACTCACTCGTTTTCAAGGTTCATTAGAAAATATATCGAAATTTACTTTTATTTTTTTATCGATTAACCTTCGTCACTTGTTTCTACAATTAATTTAAAAGAACGCATATCTATTTTGTTTTCTTTCTTTCTTTTCCCAAAAAAGTATGATTATTATTTTCGTTTAAAAACTTGAAAATGTCATCGTTTCTAATCTTTTCCATAGTCTAATTATAAAAGATGCGTATTATATTATAAAAATATGATGTATTGTGAATATAAAAGCAAAAAAACTTTTTGTTCTGTTTTCTTTTTCTTTTCATCTCTTGTCGGCATATAGTAATAAAATCGCTAACATTGCTGAGTATAGATTTTCTCTTCTTGTTTTTTTTCTTTTACGACAAAATGATGTAATAAGTACATAAAAATAGTTTTTTGAAGAAAAATAAATATATTCCAAAATGAGACAATTCTCATATACCTCTATGCAATTCAATCGATTAGTTCGTTCTTTTGTTCTGTAGTTATCGAAAACACAGACGCTAATTCAAAGGGTTCTTCTATATTGCTTTTTCCTTGTTCTGCAGCGATTTTCTTTTTTTTATTCGACGAACATATGTAGATGCTATTGTACAGAAGAGGGATAATTATGTATAAAAAAACACAAATTTCAATGATTTTGTATAAAAAAATGGGATAAAATGAATAATAATTGTTTATCATGAAAGAAACGGTTGACGATTGAGAAATTGAAATTCGCTTGTTTTACTTGGTTTTAGTCATCGATCATCTATACTAAACAAATTAAAAATCGATGTTCATTTGGCTAAACGATAATCTTTTCACTTTCAAAACACTTGATATCGAATATCGAGTTTTAATTTTTTGAAAAAATTATTCTTGGGTTCAAAACGGAAACTTCTTAAAAGTATTTCTTTCTTCAACAGTTAAAAATTATAGACAAATTGTGAAACTCTATCTACTTTTACGTAATAAGGCAGTTGAGGCTCAAAACCATTTGATTTTGTCCGATTTTTTACTTATGCCCTCGTGCTTAAAGCTTATGCACAACTGTGGAAATAAATATGAGTTGTTAATAAACCCTTACAACTGTGAACCTGCTATGTATATCAAAAAGAAAAAGAATCTCTATTCTGTGTGAGAGACAATGAAAACAAAAAAATGATCAATAAATACACAAAGAAAGAGGGCAATAAATACTGAGCAATACTAGAGTTCGATGAAATATTATAAGATGACTCATATGAACTGAAATCGTCATACTTCGCTTATGTATCTAACAAACAGCTGTACAAATATTTGCTTATACTCATTTTTCAGACATATTTAAATTCATATGTATCGTTGGCGTGACCTAATTCAGGCTAATTTAAAACTAAATTAGGCGTATCTTCACACGTACCGCTTTGTTACTCTCAAAGTAAGACGACATTTGTATGAGCGCGTTTTGGCCGCGATATAGAGCGAGAACACCCTATTTGTCTTCGTTATACCGCGATCGCTATCGATCTGATCGATCCAACGATCAGGTCAGATTCAGGTTAATACAAAAAATATTGATTCGGATATTTTGGGGTTTAAGTCGGGTCATATTACTAGAAACACGCGAGCAGATTTTTGTTGAACATATTTTAGTCATTTATTTTCGAACACATCATATCTGTATCTATCGAAAAAGACGCTTTGACTTTCTTTATCTTTCTGTGCAATGTGCGTTTCAGACACACTTGGACAAAATGCCTCATAAAACAGTTTTCAGTTTTGGATCAACGATCTGGGTCACTGATTCATGACCCAATTCGATCTCTATTTATTTTCACTTCTCGTTGTATCTGTGTATAAGTTGAATAAATGGAGGAATGTTATAATCCTGATACGAGTCGAATTCTCAATTTAACAACAAGTCGTAATCTAATTTCGTGTGCGACATTAACTACCATACACCCAGTCCGCCTACTCATTCTGTATTCTACTGTCATCCTATGTACTAAAAATCAGCAATTAATCGTGAAAAATCATACGATTAATCGGCGATTTGTTTTCTAGGTACTAGGTTCGAACCCATCTTAGGAAATACATATTTTTTTCTGTGTTTTCATTGTTTATTATGTATAGTGATGTGTACGTGGCTCAGGAACGGTCTTAGCGCCAGCTCAAGTCGGAGCCTTGCCGACGAGTCGATTTTAGACATTTCCCAGACACTAGCTCTTCACTCGACTCAAGGCTCTAAGGGATCATAGAGAAGACTCTTGACAACTCCGTTTTATTCTAAAATAAAAAGATGATCTAAATAGAATTGAATTTCTCGTTGAAATCGTGTTTCTTATATACATACTTTACGGCAAAATAAAACGGTGAATAACAATAACCATATAATCGCTTAAAACCAACAATTAATAGCAATTAATTAATGATTTTTAAAAAAAAAGAGAAACCATCGGAATCGTCAGATTTTTTTCAAAATCGCGATTAATTGTTAAAAATACCACGATTTCGCCGACATGGGATCACATATATTGTGATAAAATTATGTTCAGTCCAATTCAAAAAATTTAATTTATTAGAAAAACTTATTTAGAAGTTCAGCTGGCAGTAATGGCTGCTAAAAGATGGAGAAACATTCGATAAATAAACATCTGAAACTATTTACTAGCTATTAAGACGTTAAAAGAAGAGTTATAAGACATTTAATAAAGTTAAAAACTTTTTCTAAAATCTCAAGAAGGCTTCAGAGATGATAAATATCAGTTTTGTAAAAACAAATTGTCCCTTGTTACTTCACAAATTTGAATTTTTTCCAAAAATATTCTTACTTGTTAAAATGATCGCTTAAAAGTACAGACAGATTGGAGTACAAGAACACGGTTTATTGATAATGAGTTTATCATAACAAAATTCAAAATGTTAACATATAACAAAAATTCTCGTTCATTTTGAGAAACTAGCGATTATAGTAAAAGTGCCATGAGAATTTTCACTATGCCTTTAATAGTGGAATTATTTGCTCCTTGATCTTTGGTGATATTATAAAACATATCCTCTACATTATCACTGATGGAAACATATTTGTCTATATCTTCCTTGACCTCGTCCAAATTTAAATCGTTTTTGACCCATTTTAGAATATCATTTCAGTGGTTATCCAAAGTATCTTTCATGATATTGGTGGCCAGTTTAATCCCACTACGATTTTCAATATGTTTAACAGAGACAAGATTGTATGTAACACTCATTAATAGGAAACTTTTTCTTTTGGTTTGGGTACGAGGAGGGGGACACACGTAGCATTCACTTTTCTTATAGAACTCATCGACTGCCTGCAGTAGTCTATCGATTTCTGGAAAGAGCTCCATGAAATCTGAATCCGACACTTGTTTGCAGTGCATTTAAATCGAATCTCTTATCTCCTTTACATCAACTTGAATTATTTCATTATTTGCAATACCTTCAACAGAAACATGACTGTTTACGCTTCAATAACGCAACAAAGTTTTTACCATCATACTGTGATTGTTGTTGGTTGAAGGGAGGAGAAACATGAAGAACTTTATAATTCTCTGCTCCGACGCTGTTGCTAACAGAATAAAACTTCAACACTGTTACTTATTTCATAATACTTACCAATTACTTTCAAGGCTATATATGTGGGTCTATAGATGTGTTGGCTTGCCTGATGAATGAATGAACGAGAAGTAAATGTACTTCTGGTCACTGAAAATAGATACTTTTGATTACCAATATTTTCAGCATTCATGTCACATTTTTATTTGTTCTTTTATTTTATTTCTCTTTCTAATGGCAAAAATCGCGTACATGTGGCTGTCGTTTTTCTCTTACGGCAGCAATCTGTTACTTGTTACATTTGGTAATAACTCATTCTACACTTTGTTTCTATCTTTTTTTTATGCATAGTGCTTTATGATTTTATTTAATTTTCGAAAAAATGGTTTATTTTAATTAAAAATCGTTTTGACGCTGCATTAATAATTTTCATGATATGATGCCAACTGTGAAGGCAGTTCGAAGAATTTTGCCTAGCTTTCGTTGAATAATACACGCAACAGAAGAAAAATATTGTTGTCGTATGCTAGGCCGAAAATTCCGAAGACAAGTTCCTGAAAGATCCGACGTCGAAACATGCCGGAACCCGACAAAATATGGTACAATTCTACCGGAATCATGCCGTATTATGTCTGAATCCTGACGCCCGTATCACGTGCTGGAAGATGTCGATAACGATCCGACCGGATCCTTTGAGTTTCAGACATCGAATTGATCACTCAAACTGTTAAGAATTTGAGAAGAAAATTTTCCTGATTTTCATTTTCTGCAATGTCATATTTAAAGCACTGCTGTCGCGAAACAAAACGATGAATAAATTATGCACAAAGATATGCCTTTCAGATAGAGTGGGAGCCACTTTTATAAAAAAAACTTAAGTTTGACTGAAGTCGTTGATTTAAGTGAAAAACTAAGTTGACGTTAAGTCACACTTAACTAAAACTTTTCCGTAACTGCGTTTTATAAAGCGTAACTTAAGTGTGACTTAGCACTTAAGTTAAAAAATTGACTTAAGTGTATTTAGTGCTAGGTAAATGCGTCACCGTGATAGATTTAACCAGTACAGA
>CAJNOQ010006187.1:0-14029 GCA_905250885.1 Didymodactylos carnosus
GAAAAATAAACGCATCTCGTTAGTAGTTACTGGTAACGCAGTAACGCATGCGTTACTCGTTACCAGTAACGCAATAACGCATGCGTTACTGCGTTACCTGTAAAGAAACGGTAAAGCGCCACCCCTATCTTGTACTATAGCATCGCTGCTCTCTTTTCGTTCTTATTACATGTTCTTTGCTTTCTCACTTTCATTCGTATGTGCGTCCTCTGTTGTGTCCTGCAGCTTTGTGAATCTAAGTGACATGTACGTGACATAACCGCATGAATCATGTCTTGCTCTATGTTGCTCCAATGTGAACAAATTCGTTCTTTTCAATAAAAATAGTGCTTTTTCATTCAAATAGCATAAGAACGACTTCTGTCTCTTACGACGTGAAACATGAAAATAAAGTTTTTCCAACTTTCCTTCCCGTTTTTACGAAATCAAAACTGAAGGATTACTCGTATTTTTCTCCTTCTCTGTTTCTCATATCTGATGAGATATACGTCTCGTTTTATTCGAAGTACTTTTCATTTTCTTTCTAGACACTACAGGTGTGTTCTCTTTGCACATTAACATTATCATTTTTCATTTCATATAAATTTTCCTAATAGAAATTTCCATCTTATTTATTCATCGCTTTATATATACCATACAGTCGTTCTCTTGATACAAATAAATGTGAGAGTGAAGCTGAAAGAGATATAATCCGATCATGGCATCATCCAATCAAACAATTCATCATTATAATATCGTATGTGACCGATTGTTTGCACTTAAATCATGGAATTATCATCAAAAGTCTTGTTTACTTCACACGATCGTCAATTGGACGAGTCAGTTCGAAATGTCAATGCCAACGAAATTAGAAATGAACATGCAATGCTTACGTGAACTTTTGGCGAACAATTTCGTTATCAAACCAGTTTTGCCAGTAGAGACTATTCTTAAAGTTATACAATCAGACGATATTCCGGCTGAAGTATGGCTCGATTGTCTCCGGGCTGCAGTTCAATCAGAGTCGAATAATAATAATCAAAATAGTATTTCATTTGATTTTGCACCAGTGATTATGCCAACAATGGATTTTCATCTACAACCATCAACACTATCCAAATCGGATTCATCGGCACATCGATTTCAATCAAAATAAAGGGTATTTTCTATTTTTCAGAAGTCAGATCGAAATTTATATTTAGTATTCCATTCGACTAAACATTCACATATTTAAATTCTGATTTACTTTGAGACTTGCTAAACAAATTTCTTTTTCTAATCATTGAGAAGTCAGTAGATTGTATTCTGCAACATTGTTTTTCTAAATCTATCATGACAGGACGGATTCTTTGAAGAACTATCTGTTACCTCTTTTAGTATGGTTGATAGCTCATCCTTGGACGAAATGAATCTCACGCATCAACTTCTTTCATTTGAACCGTCGTCAACGACACCGAAGGTACCGATCTATCCTGTTCCAAATGAAGAACCATTGAATGAATATCGAATGATTCTGCTTGAAAATCTTGATGAATTATCTCAATTAAAATGGGATCATTCAGCGATTCTGTCGCTCAAGAATAAATTTACGAGTTCAGAAATAAGCAATAATATTTCACCACTAAAAACAGCCTTGCTCGTCGTCGAAACGGTTGTTACAAATAGAATCTCACTTCCGACGCACATCCAGCGTATTGTCAAGACAATTACTACGTCTCCAGCCCGTCAATGGATGAATGAATTGAACAAAATTGTTGACGAACAAGGCGAGGCCAAATCGGTACCTGTACTTCTTGAAGAACTAGCCCGTGAAAATCCATCATTAAATATAACCGAATTGGAGCAACGATATCAAATAGTAATGGATCATTACAAAGCACAAACATCTCAATGGACATCGACAAATATTCAACAATCTATCTTTAATGATGAGCTCAAGACGATCGCCATCATTATTCGAGCGGCACATCTTCACAAGCAATATCGTCCAAGAGATATTCAAATTTTATCTCTTCTTCTCTTAATCGGAAATCCACATCTAGGTCAAGGACGATTGGCACAAATACGCACCGGTGAAGGCAAATCGATCATTGTTTCAATGTGTGAGTTCAGAACTCAAATGTGAAAATTTGATGTTTTTAAGAATATCTTTTTAAAATTTAACTCTAACCATTCATAATACGTAGATATGATCAATTAGGGTAGTATTCTAGCATTTTCTCGCAAACAATGCATCTCAAACGTTTTTTAACATAGATCTATCCGTCAACTACAATGAGTTAACTTTTTTAGCAACGCTGTTTTCTTCATTAGGGAAAACCAATGCGTGCGTATATATTTTTAAGAAGACAGCCAACTCGTATTTTGACATGATATCAGCTTCTCGATGAAAAAAATGAAATATAAGTCACAGTTGTCCGTACAAAAAAATATTTTATCGGTACTGGTTATGCACGGTTGCGCACTGGTGCCGAATAATTTTTTTCTGGACACCGATGCCCATCGGTGTGAAAAAGTATGTAAAAATCTCGTACCGGTGTGCATTAGTGCAGAAGTTTTGTTTTCAATCACCATTTTGTTTTGTTAGTTTCTGTCTATATTAACATCACAGTATACTTTTAATATTTTGAATGTCTTTCTGACTTTATCTTTTCCTTCTCATAAGAGAAGTGCCAAGGTAATGTCGCATGATTTTGGCATGTGAATGTGGTACTAATCAGTGCCGCATTCAAATACAAAATTCAGTATAAACAACTATAATAAAAACTAATAAATTGATTAAATAACTTTCAGTGCGGCACCCATGTGGCACTGATTTTTACCAGTGCGGCACTTTTTGGGCAGAAGTATATCGGCACGGATGCCAATTGGCACTGGTTCGGCACTTGCGAGGCATGAATGCGCATCGGTGCCTGCCAGTGATCGATGGCATGCCATGCACACCGGTGCGCACTGGCAGTGCCGCATTGAAACATTTTTATAGGGATCTCACTTGCTTTTTTAAATTTATAGTGTCATAAATTGGCTCCTAATTGAATTAATTTGAAGATGTAGTAGTGAAACGACAGAGCCAGTCTGGAAGGTTTCTGTTACATGAAGTTTATTAGCAACACTAGGCAAAAAGTGTGCATTCAACTTTCATATAACATATCGGAAGCGTAGTCAGCACCTTGAGAGTGGAAAAAGGTTTTTGTAATTATTTATCACAAAGTAAATTATGATTTTATCGAATTTCATAATTGAGTCTTCTCAAAAAGTGACTACATTCGACACATGTTTCTAATATGTCTCGTTTGTTTTTCTATAGTGGCTGTCTATCTTTCACTTCCTCCATTGAGTAAACGTGTCGATATAATCACAACCTCTGAAATTCTCGCTCAACGTGATGCCAATGAATTTGCACCATTCTATCAAATGTTTAATCTTTCCGTTGGACACAATTGTTGTGAGACTCCGAATTACAATGTTCATATTGTCTACGGAACAGTCTCTCATTTTGCTGGTGATCTTCTACGTACCGATTTTTATTTGCAAACAGAAATACGTGGTAATCGACGTTATGAGGCAGCCATTGTTGACGAAGTCGACAGTATGTTCATTGATCAACGTCAACACTACACACAATTAGCATCGCTGACACCCGGCTACAAATCGTTGAATGTTATCTTGAGATTCATCTTTTCGTTCTTTCAAAAGTTTAATATTACTGAAAAGAATGAATTTGTCATTCGACAATCGAATGGATATTTCAAAGGTGAGAAATTGTTCAGTGGCAAAAACAATGATTAGAATTGCTGTTTTTTTAGTCGATGCTCTGACCTTTATTCGTAAAAAAATGGCTGATAGAGAACTTGTTCGATATTCGACCTATCGTCAAAAGTATATAGATGCTAAGTTGCCTAAATGGATAAAAGGTGCAAGAGAAGCACTCTACGATCTAATACTCAATGTCAACTACGTTATTAGTCAAGATGGACGAATTGTCGTCGTAGATTATGCAAACACAGGTGTGTCTCATTTGAATATGCACTGGAGTGATGGTATTCATCAATTTCTTGAACTAAAACACAATTTACGTATGACACCCGAACGGATGTGTGATTCATTCTTTTCCAATGTTACTCTTTTCAAACGATATCAACCTCATCTATATGGAGTAACAGGAACATTGGGTGGCAAGCATGCACGAAATTTTATTCGATCCGTCTATCAGCTCGATGCTTTCAATGGGCCCAAATATATCGACAGTGTTTTCAATACCTATCCAAGTAAGTTCGACTGTGTCATAGTCTCGAACGACTTGAAACGCGGTTTTCCTTGGAGTGATCTACAAATCTCAAAGAGTCTTGAACCCGATAATTACAAATCGATTTTTTGAATTCTTCAATTTGAAGCCTTTTTTCAAATTTGTATCCAGTCTCGCACAGTTCGCAAACATTTGATTCCATTTTCCAGAGAAACATCTGCCATTTCGACAGTCCACTCAAAAGATGCTTTCTCTATAGGTCAATTCAGTAGAACTCGTACAGAATGGTTGAATAAGCTTCGAATCGAATGTCATACGGTAGCTATTACTAATCATCGAGCTGTTCTGATTATTTGTGAAACAATTTGTGAAGCTGAAGATATTCAATCGTCATTACGTTCTCAACATCCTAATTTGAAATCCTATCTTCGAAGTGATCTACCTGAACATGTTAAACCTGAAGAAGTCCATCTGGGTGATGTGATCGTTGCCACAAATCTAGCCGGACGAGGAACTGATTTGAAAACGATGACAGCCGTCAATGATCGAGGTGGTCTACATGTCATTGTGACATTTATGCCGAGAAATTCACGGATCGAACAGCAAGCATTTGGACGAGCCGGACGACAAGGTCAACCGGGTTCGGCTCGATTAATCGTTTACAGTAAACATATTGGTCTGTCATTGGAAGGAAAAATCGACGAGAATCAAATAATCGGTATTTGGAAAGACGTGCTAGATCAACGTGAAGAAAGTAACATGGCCGAAGGTGTGACAGAAGTTAAGCAAATCGAGGCTAAAGATCATCTTCTCGTTCGATTTCTCGATCTAACCCATTCGCAAAAGAGTAATCTTCCGTTTGCTAATGACATGTTCAAACCAGGTTTCAGTTCACTTCGTGAATCGTGGGCTTCGTTTTGTGATGTAGATGTGGCTACAGCCGAACAGGGTTATCCAGAATTTGAGGCAAATATTCAAAAGCAGCTCAATACGTCAATTGACATTTTAAATAAATATCCGCCCCTAAATCCAAATGATTTGCTCGACCTTCAATTTCAAGCAGTCAGTCATCTAATTGTTCATCCAAAATATTTCATCTACGCTGGTTTTCACGCCTTGTGTACGGATGACTTAAGTGATAAAAAAGGACAAGCATTGAAATTATACGAACGCGCATTACGAATTGATTCAGAAGACTTCATTGCACATTATAATACGGTACCGTGTCATATTGAAAATAGTCAAGCATCTATCAATCTGGCTATACACGCATTGGATGAAGTACTTCGATTGCTTCATCTAGAAATTGAAACACGCAAATTGTTGGAAATTTTTCATGATCCACCGACCTCAAACGACGGTGAAACAAAAGTGCGTAGAAACAAAAATTCGAAAGATTAATTCTGAATCTAATTCTAATTGTAGGCGAATGGACCCATCGATCAAACCAGTCTCGCCGAATTGATCTATCTTCACATCGTTCACTCAACTGTTGAGGATAGCCGTAAACAGTTGACCGAATTCGACGAAGATAAACATGATATATCTTGTCAATTTAAACATTGGCCAGAGACATTAGCCTGTTTAAAAGGCACAAAGTTTGAACCGTTAACAAACGATATTGATGCGGAACGCGAAGAATGGCTCGGTGAAGGATTAATGTGGCGGTACGTATTTGTCATTCAACTAAAACGATGTTGGTGGAAAACTGTGTTTGTATTTGTCATGGGAGTGGCACAGATTGTTGGTGGAGCATACTTGTGCCTTAAAGGTCAATTGCGATTAGGTACATCGTTGATTCTCGATGGAGCTCTGGATGTTTATAAAGCTGTTGGTAAGTCGTAATAAAATGTTCTGTTTAAGAAAAACACAAATTTGAATGAATTATAGCGACAAAAATAACAGCCGATTTCGATCTGACCGGTTACTTTGAAGCTAAAGTGATCAAATATGGCAAACAATTATTGGGCACTGGTGGACCTCTATCCGGTTGTCTCGATCCAGTTCTCTCATTTGAACAAATAAAAATGGTCGGCGTCGCTGTTGATGCTGTTCGTCAAATTGCTGAAAACGGATTCTCTGTGGATACTCTAACACAACTCGCTCTCAGTGGAATGACTATTGCAGGTGTGGATCAGAAAGCAATTGATTTCGTTCAAAAACTACCGGAACGAATCGAATGTGCAAAAGCCTTGCTCAACGGCGATGTAAATATACTATTGAAATACGGCGGTTCGGTCGGCCTTCCCTTCAAAGCCATTCAGCAGATTGCTACAAACGGATTTTCTGTAGAAACTGCTACTCAGCTCGCTGTCGATGGAATGGCTATTGCAGGCGTTGATCAGAATACTATCAATGTAGTTAAACAACTACCGGAACGAATCAAAGATGCACAAGCATTGGTCAGTGGCGATATAAATCGAATATTGGAACGAGGCATTTTGGCCGGTCTTCCTCTCAACAGTATTCACTACATGACTAGAAATGGAGTTTCCCTGGAAAGTGCTACTCAACTAGCTCTCGATGGTATGGCTATTGCAGATGCCGATCAGAAAGCAATTAATTTAGTTAAACAACTACCGGAACGAATTAAAGATGCACAAGCTTTGCTCAGTGGCGATATAAATAAAATGTTAGAACGAGGCGTTTCGGCCGGCCTTCCTCTTAAAGCTATTCAACAGATTGCCACAAAAGGATTTTCTGCGGAAACTGCAACGCAACTCGCTCTGGAGGGTATCACTTTGGCAGGCGTCGATCTGAATAGAGTTAATTTTATTAAAAAACTACCGGAACAAATTAAAGAAGCACAAGCATTGCTTAACGGTGATATAGATCAAATACTGGAACGAGACATGTTGCCCGGCGTTCCTGACAATGTTATTCGTCAAATTTTCACCAATGGCGTTTCTATTGAAACTGCTACACAACTCGCGCTTAAGGGAATGAATGCTGCGGGTGTGGATCAGAAAGCCATTGATTTTGTTAAACAATTACCGGAACGAATGAAAGATGCAGAAGCATTGCTCAGTGGTGATATAGATATAATGTTGAAGCGCGGCATGTCGGCTGGCCTTCCTCTCAATGCTGTTCATCAGATTGCCACAAAAGGATTTTCTGCGGAAGCTGCTACACAACTCGCTCTGGAGGGTATGGCTATTGCAGGTGTCGATTCAAATAGAGTCAATTTCGTGGGAAAGCTACCGGAACAAATCAAAGATGCGCAAGCATTGCTCAGCGGCGATTTTAATGAAATATCTAAACGAGGCATGTTGGCTAACGTTCCTGTCAATGCTATTCGTCAAATTGCTGCAGAGGGTGCCTCTGTGAAAGCTGTTACGAAAATTGCTCTCACGGGGATGGATATCGCAGGCGTCAATAAGACTACACTGGATTTTGTTAAAAAACTACCCGAAGGAATTAAAAATGCAGAAGTATTGCTCAACGATGATCTAGAAAAAATGTTGAGACAAAACATGTCACGCAGCGTGGATCAATTGTTGGGAATGTTCACTGAGCAATCATTGTTCAACGGCAAAGAAAAAGAGATGTTCCAACTTGTTCGTCGAATGCCTATGGTACAAGATGTGATCAACCGTAATGGTCAAACTGTTCTTTCAGACGCTCTCAGTACGTTGGGTGAACATGTCAGCAATTTGCCATTAACCGATTTGCTTGACATTGCTCTACCAACTGCTGTTCAACGTGTCGCTGACCGTGAAAACAAAGATATTCATGATCTTTTCAAGACAACTATTGATCAACTACAATCATCTAGTACAGGCTTCGACGAACAAACGGTTCGACTGATAAACCAAATTTTAAAATCCTCCGACAAATGGGCTACTTTCGAAACGATCAAAACTCAATTGGATATCAATGTTCGTCAATTACTCAGTCTGGTCATTGAACGTGAAAGGCAATTCAAGAATGATTGTGATCGCTTGACTAACAATAGTCAAGCGATTGACGACTATCGTCGAGCTTTCAATGTCACCTTTGGTACGGCTCAAACGCGACGGGCTGATTTGAAAAGAAAAATTGAGCGAAATGTGAATTCGGACTGTTCATTGCTGAAACGAGCAATGATTGACTTTGTTGATGAAGTAAGCAATCAAAGAAGTGGAACAAGAAGTCCGGAGGTGATGAAGTTACTCAAAGAACATTTCAACGAAAGTGTCGTACGACCCATTGCAGAGAAGGCATGCGAACGACAAATGGATGAAAATGATACTAAACTTGTTGACAATTTTACCAAAGCAATCACCTATGTGCAGAAACAACAGCAACAAACTCAACGTTAAACAAGACACCTTCGCTTCCTTTTTCATTTTTATATAAACCAGAGTAGAAAAGAACTGAATATTTCTTTGATAACTACATTGTATGAACTCGGCTTGAATGAAAAAGAGGGAAGTGTGACACGAGATCAAGACCACTGTCCTTTTTGTGACTACTGATTTATGCAACAAATAGTTACAAAAGAGAAAACGAGTCTTGAAGTACAATAGTTTTATTCGGAAACAGTTGTTGAAAAATCAGTGAGATTCGAAGAAGTTTATAAATTCGATCACTCAACAAGGAGAGAAATGAATTAAATGTTCACCATTTTTTTCACTGATTAGTTCTAAGACAAGATCGTTTGGTTTCACTCGATGCACTATCGAATAATCATGATGATAACTGTCAACATCAACTACAAGATTTACTTGATCAAGCGCCACGTCTATCTTCAATACGCATTTGTTGGAAGACTTTGACAAGTTCTCTAATGCAGCTTCTCAAAAGCCCACATTTATCAGTATACCAGCTGGAATTATTAAGCTATGGATGATCCTTGAACAGAGAGCAATGTATGACGTTGAATAGTATCATACCCTGGTATTCTGAAAAGAGTGTCAAAAGTTGCATCGAATGAGGTATCTGAGTGTAAGCCAAAGTTATTTTTAATAAAGTTTTGTTTAATAGTAAAATTAACTAATTTTACGATTAAGCTCATCGGTGCCTAATCTCGATCTACGAAAATTATTTGCATCATTGCGCTGGATATAGCATTTAATTCTCTACAAAACGAGGGACTTTGCGACCAATACAATTCCAATACTATATTGGGATCCCTCATGATCATGCGCATCCACAGACATTAATCAGAGACATAGCAAATTTCAATTAAACACTTCTATCAATTAAATGAAATAAATAATAAATTAGATCACGGTATCACAAAATGTGATTTGAATGTGAAACATAGACATAATTTCGCTTCTTGTCAAAGAATCAGAATTTGTACTTGATTTATTAACTAAAAATGCGAATACCAATAATAAATATATTTATTTACTATTATTAAATTTATTAACTTGTTAACTTTTTAATTTTTGATGAAAATAATCAAAAATGGGTTATTTCATCTAGTATAGGTTTTCACTCGGTTGTTACATTTTGTTCTGAAGACTAACATTACCAAGAGATTCACCATGGTCGAAAACCTATGTGCGCAATCATTTTTATTGGTCACAGTTCTAACACAAGGGCAGCATCGTGCGGAGAAAAGTCTTGCTAGGCCCCCACCGTCGATTTTGAAGATGTCACTTGGCTCGGGTTTTGTAGAGGACTGTTCGAACTATAAGCACGTCGAAAAAACTCAGCATATTTATGTGTCACTTCTTGGAGCTACGATCTGGTTTTCAAAAGATCCTCTGAAAAATCGGTCTTCGAAATTGTCTCAAAAACTATTTTTGCTTGTGCAAAGATGCGTACAAGTGTTACCTATTGAATACCGGAAACCGCAGGTCTCTACCTCATGACGGCCAAAAGTTATTCAAAAACTAACCGACTGCCTTGTATTTTGAAGCCGATAATAACCTAAAAAAGCATTATATTTACACGTAAATACGTGTATAAGAATTACACGTAATTACGGTGTTAATAACGGTCATAGTCGTAATTAAGCTGGAACTTACGGCGACCTTTCTGCGTGTTTATGCGTATATTTTTCGTACATGTCCTCTATTTTGCTTTGATCGAATTCAAATATATGTTCAGATCTTTTGTACGATCTATCGTTTCGCAAGGAAAGTACAATAGTATTCTTTCATTGCTTCACCCACATTGAAGACTAGAAAAAAATAGAAAATTATCATTATCATCAAATATCTTGAACGTGGGTCAGCGAGGAAAAGTGGTGTCTCGTGTACAACTCGACGAGATCTATCCAAATACATCTTGATCTTGTTTATCCAATTCATATTAGCTGAGAAAAATACATTTTATTCCTTTTGCCACTGAATATAAGTGAAATTTAATATTTTCATCAAATATTCTCTGTTGAACGTGTGTCAGCAAGGAAGAGTAGTGTGTCATGTAGAACGCGACATGCCATAGATACATTTAATGAATTATTAGAGGAAATGAGCGGTAAAGCTGACAGAACAGACTCATCCACGACCTCAGACAGCGAATCAGAGTAAGAATCTTGTTGATTCTTTGTCAACTGTTCTATTTGCGCCTTTCTGTGCTGGAGTTTTATTTACAATTGAACCCTTTCTTCGTTTTCTCAATACAATTATATTCTTTTCTTTGTATTGTTCATATTACTTTCACAATGGGCGAACGAATAAAATGTATTTTTCTCAGCTAATATGAATTGAATAAACAAGATCAAGATATATTTGGATAGATGTCGTCGAGTTCTACACGAGACACCACTTTTCCTCGCTGACCCACGTTCAAGAGAGAATATTTGATGACAATGATAATTTTTTTATTTTTTACTATAGTCTTCAATGTATAAAATATGGACCAGTATGACTTTTTTTGCATCAGTTTCTACCCACTGTAACGAAAACAACTTGTTTTTTTTTACAGTGCGGGTTAGTTTTCAAGGTAACGTAACTACACGTTACGTTACCTAGTTATTTTCTAACATCACGATGTGTTTAATCACGTGCTTTTGGACGGTTTCATGGATCACTGCACAAAATGTATACGACAGTACTCTTAAGACTAAACCATTTTGTTTTAACAAATTATGGACTATTCAACATAATGGAAGGACCACATCCGTCTGTTGTCACTGAAAATGAGATTAAATATCATAAATCAATTTCAAATCTTAGAAACAAACTTCATAGGGAAATGAACGTTTCCTTGTCAACAAACGCTCTCTCATCACCTTATGAATTGCCGTTTGCTCTATTAAAAAAAATCCCTAGTGGAATAAAATCAAGCGATTATATTAATGCTCTCATTCATTTATATCGTGGTGAATTAGGTCGACAAGTAGCATATCGAATTCGTTTAGATACAACAACAAATTGGGCTGTAACAACAACAGCTGGCCTCACTGTTCTGTCTTTGGGACAACAGCAAATACCACATTATTTTCATTCATTAATTGCATTTTTTCTAGTTTTATTCTGTATAATTGAATCTCGGCGTTACAGTTATTATGCTGTTATTCAATATAGAGTACATCAATTAGAAAAAGGGTTTTACGGACAGTATATCGTTGGACCAGAACGAGAAGAAAATGGTCAAATTAAAGATCTCCCTAGTATGCAAGATGAACAACAACAGCAATCAAAAATATTGCCAAATCCATCGTTGTGGATGTGTGCATTACAACGATCACTTTTGCATCCACATCGTATTCATTTTCAACACGTATGGAATGGTTTTCAAATTCGACTGAAACGCGTGTATTATCCATTGTTAGTTGGTACCTATGCTGGATGGATTATTAAATTATTTATTACACCAAATGGATTCAATGATAAAAGTCATACATATTTGGCAATCGGCTTTGGATCTTTCATGGCTCTGCTTGGTCTATATTTATATTATATTGGGCCATATGTAGACGATTATAAACAATTAAGACATATGGGAAACATAGATAAATGCTGCAGTATATCATCATTATTGAAAATTCTATGTGGTAAATATGATGGCGCAAATAAATTAAAACACGAAATAGATGTATGAATATGGAATAATAGCAAATATGAGAGATTCCTTGGCTTGGGAGAACAAGTGAGACAATCTCAGAGATAAAAACGTGTCTGCATAGAAAACCTATGGTTTAAAGTATAACTCCTCCATCTATTATAAGGATTCCTTCTGATTTAAGAAAAAGTTTATACTAAACCAGGATATAAAAAGTCACAGGTAAACGAACGAACGAGGTTAACCATTAGAAAGTTGGGTGGTACTTTTTCCATGATGAAGAGAATGCTGAGAAAATTTAGCTCTATACATAAAATTAAATGAATATGCCGACGCCATAAATTTTAGAATTTGATTTCAACTTTTCTCTGATGTCAACATAATCTATGCGGTTTTTTCCCTTATTCTTATGGCCCATAGCAACGCTCCTATTGGCACCATTAAGCGCCAATGGTTACACTATTTGCTCTAGCTTCGCTTATAGAGTACAATATACGGAAACTTGCTGTTTCTTGAACTGCAATTATTAGGATTAAATTCGGCATACTTTAGCGCATAGAAAGAGCATAAACAAGATCAAAGGAGGCGCTCTCTGCACTAAAACAGGAATAAGTGCGCGTGCGCCGTAGAAACGGCGCCAGATTTGACAGATAATGACTCAGTTTTTCCTTATAGAAGGGCTAATTAAAGATTGTAAACGTTTCACCCCTTTGCACTATGCTCCCGAACATAGTGCGGTAAGTAGATAATTGCAATAATTGCAGGAATGCCTTACCTGCTACTATCACTACAATTTCAGCCTTAAGAAAATTCCGTTCTGCCATAAACGATTATTTTTTTTCCTACTATAAATGGCCGAGATTCTAAAACATTGAAAGAAAATATGACATGATTCTCAATCAAATGCACGTAAATTTTTCTCGCTTGAATGATGATCTCTATAAAAAAAACTTAGTTAGTAGCTCTCAGTGTGCTTGTGGGAAGGCTGAAACAGTACAGCATTTCTTTCTGGAGTGTCAATATTACCAACGGAGACGAACTATCTTTGAAAATCACTTGAATGCTCTAGTAAATGATACCCTCACTCTTGAACACATAGTCTTTTTAAAACCTGCACCATCTTTAAACGTTATTAACCGTGTATTGTTTTTATACATGTATTCTGGTGCTGTCCTCTGTCCTCAGTCAATTTATGTTAAGATGTAAAGGGTTAGCCTTCTTCTTCTCATAATTTCTACTGACTTTTTTAACATTTCTTCTAAACAAATAAAGTTTATATCAAGAAATTAATTTAGTGCGTTTCTTGTAAATTCTGTAACTTTGCAAAGAAAGGTCGTATAGAGCTGGAAGATGTCCCATTTTAATTAGAAATTTATGGGCTACAACCATGCCTCAATCAGAAGGATTTTGGTTCCTTTTTAGAGTTTTTGAAAACGGGTCTCTGGAGGCCTATGTGCAGTTGGCATGGTATTCGAAATCAGCATAGTCGATAACCTATAGCCCACTTCGTTTCATTCAAAATACGAGAGACAGTTGGAAACGTTCCCTCGTAAATTAACTATTTCTCAAAAATTTCACGGGCTTTTCAGTGGTATTCTTTTGAAAAAATATATAGTTTTTCATTAAGACAGACAAGTGAATGCTTATGCCCACCGTTTACTTCGACTTTGGTCGTAAAACTTTCTGTAACAAATTTGCTTATTCCAAACTTTTGACGGTGATTCTACATAGTACACCGAGAGTACTATCTACATCAAGTAGTTCGACTTCAACGTAAGTTCGTAATACCGAGATCGACCGCTCACAAAACTGCTCCATGAAGCTGCGTTTTGGTCTTGCTGTAATGTATGGGGTAAGAGG
>CAJNOQ010006188.1:0-14029 GCA_905250885.1 Didymodactylos carnosus
AAGTTTTCTAGGAGCCTCAAAAAACCGGGTCGTCAAATAATAGTTTTTTCCTGGACACTTATGCAATTAAAAGTTTTCTGAACACACAGATTTGTAGAACAAACGTTTCTAATCAATATAAGACCTCGTCCAACTCTGTATGACCTTGCATCGAAAAGTTACAGGCATTTTCTTACAAGTCCTAAAACTGAGCATTTTGAACAGCGTTTAATACAGCGTTTTCTCTACATGAAAGTTATACCTGAAGTGCGTCCCAGATTTCTCCTACAATTCTAATGATATAGATTTCGGAGTCTGGTCGAAGTGTAGCCATGACCTACCGCTACAACTTAACAGAGCCAGATTTTTTATTTTCGGTTTCATTTATTGAGAGAAAGAAAAGGCTTTTCGAAAAATTAACCCTGATTTTTTGAAACTTTTGAAAAACATCTTAGCCAAAAATGAATAAAACAAAGTTTAAGCGATTGGGATCTGTTAAGTTGTAGCGGCAGGTGTTGGCTACATTTTGACACGAACCCGAAATCTGTATCATTAGATGCAGAGGAGAAATCTGGGACGCACGGGCACCTACTTTTTGACCTTTAATGTTAGGATAACTCTTGAACAACTCAATATTTTAAGTCTTTGAATAGTAGGTCACGACTTGGTTGGACTGAAAATGAATATGATTAAAGTTATGATCATCAATAATATTTGAGGACAGATTCAATATTGTCTTTTTCACTGTTATTTAAAACTTCATTCACAAAATGTTTATGAAATTACCTATTGTTTCCATGATGTGTGTATTCTTGTGAAATAGTAAGTCAAATGAAGTGAGGACGCATATTCTATAGGAAAAATATTGTACGCTATTAAAAAATTCATTCGCTTGACATATCGAGACATTTAATTATTTGTGTTATTGACGCATAAGAACAACTGCAATTTGTCTAATGATTCATGTATACTAATTCCCATAGGCTTTGAAATAACAGCTTTTCAAAATCTTTATTTTTGTTTACTTTAGAACCAATATGCGACAGAGTCGATTATATTTTTCTTGTTGACAGCCTTAAGTACTGAACATAAATTGAGTCTTTTTTTAATTTTTGAGGTTCTTTCCATTCGAGCGAAGATTGGTAGACATAAAAGTATATGGATCGATAAAACCTTTTACAGACTATATTTTGGTAAAAAACTCTTTTTTTCTTTTATCAGCCATCTTAGTCTCTAAACGACTCTAAACGGTATTTAAGTGTACCTGTAAAACAAACAGTACAAAAATTTAAAACAATCAAGTTTTTTTAAACATCATTAGAAAATCGTTTTGCTACACCATTCGAAAGAGCGTGAAAAACTGAACAAAAATCAAGCTATTTTTTAATTACAAGAATTTACATTGGGCACCGGTTGTACTGTTCAATTTCATCATTTTTAAAAGGTCATAAAACAACTTATTACATACTTTGAACCTTTCTGGAAAGCCTTGGTTATAGAGAAGAACGTGGAACTAAAAATAGGCTGTATGTTCGATACTTTTATGATTAGAGAATATTTCTAAAAGAGCACTCTTAAACTATTCTGCCAAGTTCATTCGATAAAAAGATACACTTTTTCTCAGAGTCAAACGAACTCGAAGGCACTCTGATAAGAAATTATTACTTGGCAGGGTGGTTATTTATTATCTTCTTTCACACAGATCGCAAGAAAAGTAGTATGATGAATTCTATGTGACTTTCAGATTATATACCTCTTCTTTTGCTGTGGATGATCTCTGTCATACTTGTTTAACGGTCTATTGTACTAGAATACTGTCCATAGATCAAAAAACTGCACCGTATATGATTGATATATCGATTTGTTTTGATTTTAAGATACAATTCGACTTTAGTGTGTATTATCAATATTAATTTTTTCGTAATTATCTTTCACATCTTTTCTATTAGTGTAGCCCGTCATTAGTTTACAGTTCGTACAGAAAAAAGACAACAAAACAAACAAATACCATCAGTAGTCACAGTACGTCTAGTATCCACGCGTATAAATATATATATAAAAACAATTATCATCAGTTGATTTTGTCACACAGTTTCAAATCATAATTAGAAAAAAATGAAAGAAACAAGAAAAAAAAGTGCTTAAACTCACTAGAAACAAAGATTTTTCTGCAACCCAAATAGGTAGATGATCATGCGCTCATGGAAAAACTCGAAAAAAACATCGATTATATTCTCATTATTGTTAATAATGTATCACTAAAATACTCAAATCACACTTTGATCAAATGAGATAATCAAAGAAGACTTTTCTAACAAGTCAAATATGACTTAAGTATGTGTTACGTGATAGCGAATTCAAAATCTAATGAAAATAAAACATTTTAAAAAGAAATAAGTTCTTTATTTTATAGCCTATATTTCGGTATATATTTAATATCTAAGACGGAATGATATATCAACGTCTAGTTATTCATTTTTTTTATATCCTCACATGTTTCATTGAACTTTTCTCAACTAGTTTTTGCTGCTTATTCCATTTGCGCTTCACCATGCAATACCTTCTGTCAACTGTTTGTTTTTTTTCTTTCTCTTGAAACAAAAAAGAACATGAAATTGTCACTAAAAAAAAATGAACTTCTCGCTTTTCTTTTAGAACCGTACATGTACAAAGAAGAAAACAAACCAAGAAAAAAAATGTAGCAGCAGCTTTAATTAGAAAAAAAAAGAGAAGAAAAAAGCTAGAGAGAAGAGAGAGAATATATTGAATATGATATACTTGTGTTGACGATACGCGTACAATAAGAGAAAAAAAATCTGAACAACGAACAAACAAATCGTCTTGTTCGGATTGATGTTCTTGCTGGTTTGTTTGTAAAATTAAAGAAGAAAAAGAGCCATTCATGTTTATTCATTTGTTTTGGGTTCTGAAGCGAGAAAAAGTGAAACGTTAGACAAAATTAATTACATATAGCGCATTGATAAAAAAAGAGAAAAACAAGTAACAGATTGGATACCCACGCACCATGATTTTAAATATAGCCTCTTATTTCTTTCTAATAATTATATCTAATTTCATACGTGCTTTGAAAAAAAAAATACTTCTGATATACTTATTTTAGATATGTTTTTCTTCATAGCACACAATTTACAGACAAATTATATATCATTCAATACTTTCAAAAAATTTAAAATCAGAATTTTCTGTAAATTTAAGTATGTGTTGTTGTGTTTTTTGTAAGAAGAAACGGAACAATAATATCAATAAATCAATCAATTTCAAGCTCTTTCTCTTCTCTAAAGCAACAGTTTTTGTGCACGTAACATAAGCAGCCTGTTTGAAAGCGTTAGCTTTAGTATGATTATTATTTCGAGCTGGTACCTTTTTTCTGTCCTTTTGGGTACATGTGTATGGTGGAGGATGAGAAAAAAAGAGAAAAAAGCTGTCTTAATCGTCTGATGAATTTTTATGATTATAAGCAATACTATCGACAATATCTCCCGCTGTTGTTGGGATATCATCCTGAATAGTCGTATCTCCGACTGTTGCATGATTTGTTTCTTGAATGGATTGTTGTTTCTGCAAAACTTTTGGGTTTTGCTTATTACCTGATGTAACAACCGTTGGACCGCCACCTGACATCACATTTGCTCCAGCTGTTGTCGTCTGACCTCCATTAGCCATAGCCGTATTTGTCGTTGTTGTTGATGAAGCTGCATTTGCTGCTTTTTGTTTCAACATAGTCCAATCAAACGTATAATCATACTGATGATTCAAAGTACGAAATAGAATTCGAAATAATTGTCTCAAATACATATAATCTGGAGCTTCTTCAAAACGTAAACCACGACAATAATTTAAATACATGGCAAATTCAGCTGGGAAACCCTAAACGAAATAATATGTATGTAGTACGATATGCAGCACTTCAACCTGAACATTTCAGAATGTTAAATGGAAAAAAAGTTTTGTAAATCTCTAAAGAAGAGAATTAAAAAGAAATAACGGAACAAAAAAGATATCAGATTCGTGATCCGCGTCAAAAATTGCCCAAAGAAAACTTTTTCATGGCAAAAGTGATTAGGATGTCGTAAACGTTCATTCCTAAATTGAACTTACTTTACACAGAACTTCTACTGGTGTTGACATTTTTTTCTCAGAAATTTTTTCATATTTTTGTTTTTTTGTGGCTGCTTTCAAACCTTGCCATGGTAAACTACCACGATTGAAATACATCAGCACATAACCTAGTGATTCCATATCATCACGGCGACTATAACGATAAATAAGCAAATAACATAAGATAAAATTCAAAAATAAAAAACACTGTCAATTCAAAAAAAAGAACATTATTCTAATTTGTATGTCTTTTATTGACATAAAAGTATTTTGTGTTCACAAAACATTGTACATCTTCAAGCTGAAGAAAAAAGACGACAATCTCCACTAAGCAGCCGAGTCAACAACGAATCGAATCTAGTTCGTATTAATTGAAGAGTTGACTACAAAAAGCATTCGTATCAGAAGGTTAAACGGATTTCATGACTAATCGATTCGTGCCTACCTTTGTTCAATTCCTAAATGCGCATTAATACTAGCATATCTCGCTGTTCCCGTTAAATTTTTATCTTCTCTGTATGGAATATGTTGACGTGTACGATTATCACGATATTTTTTAGCCAAACCAAAATCAATCAAAAACACCTAAAACAGAGAAAATAAATATATAAATAATTCGTAAATCCGACGTCAAAAATGACACAACACCGTTTTTTTTGTAAGTGTTCATCCGTTTTTTTAAAACATTTTTTAAAGACACCAAGAGCAGTCAAAAAAACATTTGTACTAAGCCTTATTATAGAAACTAAAAAAATTTCAAAACATAACCGAGCATAGTGGAAAACGGAAAATAACAGCAGCAGTTGTTCGAGTCATTCAGTGAAAATTGAAGAAAGATCATGGAAAATCAGTATTGTCCGTAAAGATGAAAGTTGAAAAGATTTAGATATGATAGCTAGTAACAGTACAATTGAACATCGGTCTATTTGGTATGATGGTATATGGAGTTGTTTTGCAAGTGAAAACTGTTAGAAATGTATTTTTATCGATCAGGTAATAAATACATTCTATTGGCACGAGATTTTACAATAATATCACAATTATAAAAAAATTGACTACATTTAGAATGAAGTTGGAAGAGAAATGAAAAAGCACCAAATCAAGAGTAAAAAATGACTTCTTTCGATTCAGTAGAAAGATATAGATACCAGAGTAGTAATTAGCCGTTTCGGAGTCAAATCGTCTATATAGATATATACGTATGCATTCGAGAATCAAGAAATTAGCAAGAGTACAAGAAAGTTTTTAATGTTTTCAGTTTTAGTACTGTCTGAACATTTTTCGATAATAAAAATCGATGTTTTCATTTAGTTTTTTAATATATATTTAGAAATGATGCAACAGATCCTACAGAATGATTTAGGAAAAGATCAGTTCTAGTTATTATATTTAAAAACAATACTATTTGAGAGTAAGACAATACATACTTTATTACAATGTCTTCCAATTCCCATCAGAAAATTATCGGGTTTGATATCTCTGTGAATAAAATTTTTATTATGAACAAATTCAATTCGACCAATCATCTAAATAGACAAGAAGATCACATCTGCTATAATGAACTAACTCATGATCTAACAAATATGTACATACTTGATCAGCTAACATGAGAACTGTTTTCATTGTAAATCTTCGTGAACAAAAATTAAATAAATCTTCTAATGATGGTCCCAACAAATCCATAACCAACACATTATAATCCTTTTCTTGGGCATAATATCGTATATGCGGTATACCGATTCCACCTTGTAATATTTTATACAATTTTGATTCATACAATAATTGTGGATGTCGTGCTTTGATACTTTCTAATTTAATAGCCACTTCTTCACCATTTGTTATATTTATACCCAAATAGATGTCACCAAATGAACCAGAACCAATTTTACGTACCAAACGATATTTGCCACCAATTAGAAATTCTGTTTTTGACGTCAAATGAATCGACGAACCAGTGCCTGGTGCTAAGTCCATCGAATCTGGAATATAATAACAAGGAACATTATTAAGAGCAAATATAGCAAATAAAAGATTGACCGATGCACTTCATCAATTGTAAATGTGATCACATTTGTCAAAAAGAAAAAAAAACTTTAAAAATTCTTCAATTTGTAAATTAATTCACTATTATAATTTTCATTACCTATAACATCTTTCCGAAGAGAAAATAAACATTCTCACTTAGTCACCAGGATGATTGGACTAACTTAATGACACATTTTTGTTATACGTTATATAAATAATAGCAAATATTCATCAAAAAAAAGGTAAACAATACAAAAAGAATGTCTAAATTTCGAATAGAGAACGAAGAAATATTATGAAAAGTATTTTATTGATAAAACAGTAGGAGTGAATTGAACACGTAATCGAAAGAATTCTTTGAAGTCTTAATCGCACGTGTACAATGACTGCCCACTGCTTGATTTTATGATAATGTCGAAGTAAAGTACCTGTCAGATAAATATGAGAAAACAACTGAACAACGATCTCACTAGTCTACACTTCTATTAGTTCAAAAGCAAAATGACAGTTATTTGAGCTGTAAAAAGATTTCTACAGCTTGGCATAATTTTTCAATTTAGTATCATCTTCAATTGCTGACAGAATAGTTGAATTCTGATTATTATCTTAAGAAAAAAGGATATACTTGTATAAGGAAAGATTTTTACAAAAAGTTCATTTTTCCTCATGTATACTTGTAGTCCATCGTGTCCAATACAACTCAGTTAGAAAACAAGTCATGTGATAAACCCCTTATCCTTCTCTCTCTCTCTCTCTCTCTCTCTCTCTTTATTAATATTCTCAATGTCTTGGTCTTTACTTATTTTTAACTTTTTCAATCATTTGTATGTGTTCACATCATCCAAAAAAGAGTAACACTTCAATTACAGTAATGTAAAGTAAAGTATAATAAACAACACAACACACGTACAGTTGTATTGATGTCTTGACGATACTTTAGTGGTTAGAAGAAGAACAAAAAAAAGCAATCTTTCTCTTCTCTCTCACTTTTTCGTGATGGTGATGGTTCCATGTCTTGTATTTTTTTATTTATTAGTGGTGATTGTACACAATACTACTTTTCTCTATTAGACAGAACACACGTACGTTACGGTATAGAGCACATGGCAAAAATGATTGTACAGTGTGAGAGAGAAAGAGAGATACAGACGAAAGAGAAGAAAAAAAAAGAGTGCACATGTCAAACAGTAATACATCCGTTTTATCGCTAGTTTGTATATTGGACCATTAATAGAAGGAAGGAAAGAGAACATGAGATTAAAAAGACAGGTGAAAGTTAATATAACTTCAGGACGTATATAATTTAAATATTCTTATATACACTTATGACAAATATTAGATTGTACAGTTAATGAGTTTTCATTTTCTCTATAGTTGAAAAATAAACATTAATTCGAAAATATCAAATTGATAAAAGAGTATTTGATTTACAATTAGATTGAAATCAAAAAGTCAAATGTGCATAGTGTCCTGAAGTTTTTTGATCAATATTTAGGGTTAGAATAAACAGGAGCACCTGAGTTAACTTTTTTCTCACATTCCACTACTAGCGAGTCTAGATCAGACGTTCTCTTTCATTTAAAGACTGATTGTCGAAAAAATATGAATCACTCTCTTCAGACAAAACAGAGAAAAGAGTAAAAACGAGTTGGACGAAAATAGCTTTGTAAGACAAACAAATAAACTTTAACATCTAGGACATATAAATCATAGATGCATTGAATGACTTTCAACTTCAAATTTCGAAAAAGCTTTAGCTTTGATCTGATTGTAACTTTTGAAACTATAAAAAGAAAAATGCAATTTGGAAGGAAAACCATTCTCGCAGTGTCTTTTCTCATATTATATATCGAATCTTCACCGAACTTCAAGATTATATTTATTCAACTGAGAAAAGAATATAAGAAAAACTTGGGCCAAGATCGATCATTCAGCATCATAGATCCACACGGATCGGGCTACAAAAGTTTTCAAGCGTGACCAGATCAAGAATCAATTGAGTGAGAATGTTTAGCATAAACATGTGGCATCCATGTTGTTTGTTTTTCATATATGTAGCTGAATGAATATGTTTACCTAGTACCTACAAAGGTTGAAAAAAATAAGAACAACAAGTCATGAAAATATAAATATCAGAATTAGGAATATATTAATACTAGTTAGTCAGCGAAAGCATTTCAGATTGCAAGAATTTTCAAAAAGTTTTGATTGAGACATGAAAATGTTTAGAATTATATTTAGAAATGTTTAGTAGGCCTTTTCTTTCGAAAAATCTGTCTTTTCAATACAATAAGAAGCAAATTTTAAAACTGTGTTCGCAGTTTTTTAAGCGTCTACAACTAATTACTATCTAAATTTTCTACAGTTTTGAATATTTTGTGAATGAAGTTCACCTTGAAAAATAGAGCTCTTTGAGAAGTCTTGTTATCTAGGGCTTCTGGTAATCTTTTCAAGTTCTTCTTAACTAATAAAGAAGGGGCACTTGTTTATCTGGGGACCATATCACAAAAATACTTAAGTCTGACTTAAGCCATTGACGCATTTTTCGAATAGCTCAGGCATTTAACGATACAATTCGACGAAAACGGCATTCTAAGGATCAGAGAATAAATATTTCATTATTTTGCGGGTTTTTGTCCCAAGTTTATCACTACTGTCAATGACTTTTAAAAAGTAAACACATCGCCAACTTAAGTCTTTTCGTAATACGGTTTAAGTGGGTCGTGATACGACTATTAATTCGAATCTCTTCATGTAAAAGTAAAAGATAATTGTAATTTTGGAATTAGATCTTCAACAAGCTCTGTTAAAAACAACCGTAAGAGAACTCATCTAAATACCGAAAAGAAAAATTTTAAGTATATTCTGCCTCTATGCAGTGTAAAAACGACAAACACGTACTCTTTCCTTAGAAACAGATTTCTGTTCATAATGCTGAAACTCACATAAACGAAATAATCGCCCAGAACTAATCCAATCTTCTGCAGGTATTTGTTTTTGTGAATAATTGAAGTTAGTCGTAGACATATCAGACTCACTTAGTATTTGTTTATCTCGCAAAAGAATTTACTAATCGAAAGAGACTTATTTCGATCCCAAATAATATTATGAACATTGAACAAATTATCTTTCTCCTTGGCTCCTTGTTGAAAAACCAATCTAAGAGGTGTTGACACTTTTTATTACATTCACAGATTATTTTTATTCTAGGAAATCAAACAAACTCCTACTTTATCTCAGAACGGCAGAGACGACTGATCGATGTACAAACCCCTTGAATATTTAACACAACGATAGTCAATGAAAAGCACTACCATACCTGTTCAATAATATACTTGCTTTGATGTTTCTATAAGCTGATTTTAAAAAAATTTTATGATTAAATATATACTATTGAATCGAAATTCAAATTATCTTTTCCCCATCTAGAAAACACAAAGATGCAAGAAAACGAAACATATGATAGATTTAAATCAAGTTTTTTAGATGTCAAAGGACATCGTGCAAAGATTAATTAAAGTAACAGCACAAAACATTGAGAATCCCATCCACAAACGATTCAAGACTCATGCTTTAAAGTAAGATAGTAAAAAGAATACATTTTTCAAAAGTAGATAGTTCACATTAAGTTTATTGTTAACTCGTGTTTTTGTAGTCAGTTTGTTTAACAACGTTTCTAATGAGATTTTGGCGGGGATTGAACAGGTATATTCTGACGGAGATCTGAAAAATCCTCGGCTGACATAAAATCTTCTCTTCGACTGTATCCGACATGAAACATCAAAAATTCTTCCCATCTTTGGTAGCGGAGGTAGAAAGTAAACCATCGACGATCCGCACTCCGACGGCGCAGATCTCTATACTCTAGGTTTTCTTCACTGACTGTACAGAATATAGCTATTCTGAAAAAAAACACATAGCAGTGAAACATAAGGGTTTCAAACTAACTAAGATTGTTTATTCACGAAAAGTGAGTCAGTGTGTCCCCATAAGCTTTTTTTTTTTGACAAAGAATATCAATACAAACAGATATTCACAGTGCTCAAGAGAAAAAAGAAAAAAAAAAAGTACCTCAACCCTTGAATACCAAAACACAGTTTTCAGCATTTAACAACGGTTAGAGGCGTTTATAAAAGAAAACAAATTGCGTCTAGCATACGTATAACTATCCGTTTGTCGGTCACTAATTTTCTTCTTAACCAGTTTTTCTTGTTTATTTGCAAAGATTCTCTGAAATAGCAAGCTATAATTCAAAATTTCAAATTGGACACGATACAATTTGCTTTTTCTTGTAGGCTATAAAGCAGAGTGTATTTTCAGAATTAAATATGTACGTACAATTTATCCCTAGAATCCTTTTGAGGTAAACTCCCTTAAAAAAGAGATGGGAATTGTAAGAGATTATTCTATGTGATCATATGTTTTAACTTTGATAACATGTGAGTTTGTACAGTACGTTTTCTCTTGTGTGTGTTTTTTTAAGATAATGACGTTTATCTGCTGATGATGTCTATGCATGATGAAAAAAACTCTTGACTCTTAAACTGCTTCCATGCTTTATTCAACGCTTCCAAAGAATTAATAAAAACTGACACATCTCGACACTAGAAAAAGTGTATTATAACAAAGTTTAATGTCGAGTGACGATCTGTCTGTTATTACCCAATCAAATCGGTTGTAAAGTAACGCATGTAATAGCATATCTGATCGATCCATCCGACCGACTTGCTTCATATTATGTCAACTTTTTTAGATTTCTTTGCATATTGATATATATAAATTGGTCTTATGGTAGACGTGTGACTTCGTTCTTATCCAACATATATTTAAGTAATGTCTAAGCGCGCTGGTGTAACGAATAGTTTAAGATATGGTTATAAATAATTTTGTGAAGAACTATATCTGAATATTTGAGATTCCTGTTGAAAACACAACGTTAGTGATAGTTTGTACTTTTTACAAATTATATTCTGAAAACTAATTTGCTTGTCTTGATCATTGTACTAATTTCTAAAAATGCACCATCTATAGAAAGTAAACACTCGGTCACATAGAAATAACTTATTTGCGTATTGAAAGATGGCCATCCTCTCTCTTATTGTAGATATTTTTATTACAAATAATGCCACGATACGGAAAAAGGTGACAATGTATTGAGCATGGTTGTTTTTAGACAAATCGAAACTAAATATTTGTCATTCATGTCTATATAATGTTGCTGTGTAGTTGTGCTGGTATATGCTATTAGAAACGTCGGCGGGATTATTGATGAATTATGTTCAGCAAATCATTACTGAAATTTCAACCATTTAGTCCAACCACTGCTACAGAAACAAACTTACTAACGAACAGTTGTTTATTTGTCTGCTATTCTCTTAGCATGAAATGATATATGCCTATTTATCTACTGAAAAAAGTAGCTATTTAGATTCTATGATACGAATGATAACGAAGTACTATTTTATTCGTTTTTCGCTTCAGAAATACGTTTTTAGCAAAGAATGGCCTCCACCGCCTGTAATTTGTTCTTTTCTACTAGATCGTGATGGTCGTGGCCAGAGCTTCTAAAACATATGTTATGCATCAATAAAGCGACCGGTCACTATAGGTACATTACATTCATAAGTTTCTCCTTTATTTAGGCTTATTATATTTTTTCGAGAAGAATTTTATCATTTACGTTGTTGCCGTTGTAATAGAAAACCAAGACAATTTTGATTATGTTAAGCGATCAATGAACAAAGCCCTATCAAAAAATGTTTTATTGGTTTGATAGGATTACATCGTCGTCCATGCGACACTTCAAAGGATGTCTGTTGTTGGTTTTTTCTCTATTTTAGTGGGACTAAATTTATTAAAATTAAACAAGAAAATGTGTCAGTATTCGGCAATCTCAATAGCTTTCTGTATAAGCTGAGAAATTACTTACAAAAAAAGTATCATTGAGAAAATATTGGTAAAATTGACAAAATGAGTTCGTTATGCCATTGCTATGGCTATTCTTTGTTTCTCGTATTTAAGTGAACAATATTTTATCCCGTTTTCACGACATCGATGTTCTTAAATAATATCGGATGCTTCAATAGGCGGGTAGATTAAAATATCTTGCACCGTCATTTTCGTCTTTTTGTCTAGCACATGACGCTGACAAAAAATAAACTGAATAAGAAACATTTAAGAAATATACGAGTTCTTAGTTATAAACCGTTTTAGGCTTTTTTTAAGAATCCCGCTGGAAGCGTAAGAACAAAGCATAATCAAGCCATGATGTTGGAACGTTTTGATAAAAACCGTCATGTTGCAAGTCGCAGTAGCGAATCATGACTCGTACGCGATCGTAGTCAGACAAGTTGTTGTTTCGTGATTATGGAAAATTCTTACTTTGAATAATAAGAACATATCGCGATCTGGAGGGGACATCGAGATTTTGTAGTGGTCGGGACGTGGACTAAAGTCTTTGCCGCGATCATGATCGCGCGGTATAAGTGAAGCAAGAGTATTAGGACGCTTAGTAAAACATAACTTTTGAACAAACCATCGCTCAAAGTTGGGAACGTCCCATTTTAACCTGTTTACTCTACAAATTAGCATCATGAAATCATTTTTGATTACAGCGTTTTACTGGAATATTAGAATTTCAGAAAAATCAATTTTTTAGGTGTTTTACAGTATCTCACAACTATTATTCCGCCTTATATTTATACAAAAAATCTATTGACATCACTGTGTATCATACTTATACCATCATGCAACAGCAGTGTTACAGCTTTACTACTGAAGCACCAAAACAAGTTATGATTGTACTAAATTTTAAAGCTCTGAAACGATCATTTTGGTATTTATAACCGATCTCACCTCGGTCAAAACACCAACTCTGCCATATAGTCTTTTTGCAGATGATTTGTTTCTCGTGTACTCTTTTTTCAAGAGACACTGGTATACAGATGATTCAGCCGGCTATTCAGTGTTAAATAGACCGTATAGTTAGTTAGTGTGACACAAATTTCATGTCTTTGAACTCGGACAAATTATGTTCCTAGACTTTTCTCTCAAACCGCTTAAGCCCACTGTTACCATTAGACTTCAACATCAATAATGTCTCTCTTTTGTACGACGACTCTCCAAAGCTTCTAGGGGTCGATTCATCAAGTGATCTGAAATGGGCAAATCATATGTCTAAAACTGCAATGGCATGTAGACGAACGTTGGGCGCCACTAACCGTGCCATCAGAGAGATCTCCGCAGCACTCTGTGCTCTTCACTAGCAACGAATCTCGTCACTCGTCGGTACTTGTCAGCAAAAATACTCGAAAACAAAATTGTTCATCGCCCCCATAGCTCATGATTGTGCACCTGGTGTACTCCTACCATATCATAGGGGACAAGAAATCTGCCCCATTTTCCCGGAGAGATTCGCCCGCAATGACAAAATGTATACATCAATGATTTGGGTTCTCACAGCACCATCTACTGTAAAAGAACGAAAACATGCCTGGAGCCCGCGGTTGTGTGAATTTGTAGTAGACACTATCTAGTATTTATGATAAAGTTGATTAGTTTATGTCATAGTCATATGTCGTTAAGAAGTTACACGTGGTTTAAGCTGACAATTTTTCGACCTTGTCCGCTATAGGCTCTGATACAGATTTAACATGTTTAAACTAACTCTGAACTTATAGAGTCGTTCGTTGACAGGATAATGCGTATCGGAACTTCAGCTTTAGAACTTCTTTATGAATCTTCGATCTACTGACTGTAGAAGTTGTTCACTCTTCAAGTATTCTGCTTTTAATCGGCTCTATATTTGTATTTTTCTTACTAATTATTATGAATTATTATGTCACACTAATTATATAGATTCACAAAATTTTAATTTTTTGTGCACTTAAAAGCCAGGTCGCATCTT